>LQNK01000786.1:431115-458423 GCA_001586405.1 Phoebis sennae | reverse complement strand
TCGTATAAATTCTGTTTAAAGTTTATTTTCCCTGTTTTCAGGTCAACGTGAATTATGGTAAAAGATTTGAATAAGGGATTTGCATATCGTGCAGCCGGTCCGGTCAAGTGTAATTTTGCAAAGAAAAAACAATAAATTTTAGGTTTTTAAAAGAGTCCTTTACAAAATGTTTCACGGAAAAGACCTCTTTTCTGAAAAAACTGCGGAAAACTGGGTAAAACATCCTTTGTTATTCTGTAAGGAAGGTCTCGTATGAAATGAAATGAAATAAAATTAATTAAGATGAAATGAAAATGAATGAAAATATACTGTATTGTAGATACACACAAGAAATAAAAGTGATTTTATACAGATACCTAACTACAAATTCAGTCCTAGTTAATACATCACTAGCACAAAGCACAATGACATCGTAAATAGCTACTAATGTTGTTTTAAAAATACTTGAAATTCTTTCGATCGTTCCCTGAAGGATGATAAATAGAGATGCGAAGCCGTGACTATTTAGTTATTTACGTTACTGGCGCGTGCCAACTATTCGATTGCAATGCAATCATTACGCGGGGAATGTCTGAAAGGAACGCATTGCAACGCAATATTACGCTATTACGCGATTCCATGGCATCCACTTATACCGTTACGCGCTTTGAAAAATGGAAGTGATGAGTTACCGTTGAACACCGTTTCGCAATCGATTAAATTAATCTCCTTCTTAATTAATAGCAATACAGTTATAGATGGCTTTTGTCCATGTTAAGTCTTCAGCTAATCTTGAGATTTATAGTTGTTATATTAAAATAATCCACATTGCGTATAATGGCACATCAGGGAGGCAGGCAGGGATATCTGTTAAGTGTATTTGAATTGCCAATAAATGACTGAGCGAGGTCTCAGAGTCGAGATGGACGGGCGATTGTATATTGGTGTGTCAGCATCTAAGTATGAATTATTTCCGACGATAACTTGAGTATTGTTTATCCGACCCTGATTAAATTTCATAGGCCACTTGTTTAGACAAAAGAAAATTTCGAGTTCGATAATGAGTGCAATCGGTAGGAGAGTTAGGCAATTTTCATATAAATATAGCCGAGTGTGGTTTCAACTGAAAGATCTTTATACATTACAACGCGAGGTCTAGATCGGGATGAGCCACTAGTTAGTACAGTAACGTATAATTTTAATTAGACAGTTGAACCATCTGCTCCCCGGAACAATGTAGTTAGTTGGGCACTTACCCATAATAATTACATCTTTGCGAAATTAGTACATATGAGTTTATCACTTCTTAAAGATCTGTATCTCACATAATTCTGATCTCAACAAGGTTGTTTTTAATAAAACAATTGTCTGTTATGTATACGATACTACTGTATTTTATTTAAATTAGTTCAGTAGTTGCAGCGTGATCGACATACAAACATCCACCACAGCTATATGCTACTATACTTATTTTTATTGAGATTTTTTTATGAATATTATGGTTTAATGTATGCAATATTAGGCGACAGTTTCCCATCAAGATAAGATTTTGTAGCCCTTGTCATGCTTAATGTTAGAAAGTTCAGTAATATGGCTATAATCCAAACGATAAGTAACGTGCAGCGATAACATCTATATGTAAAGCTCTCAAATAGAGAATTCGTGAGAATCTGTGGGAGCACATGGCTTGCGTCGAGGAGTGGGTGTGACATAAATATCTACCCTCGCCACCCGATTTAGACGAGCTCAATGTCAAATGAACAGTTTGTGGGATATTTTTAATGGAATCACTTTTTAATGGAGCAAAGCGAGGTCTCAGAGTCGGGATGGCCCCGCGATTGTATGTTTGTTTCTTTGTTTAGTAGTTTCCATAGTAAGTTTTAAAACTTTGCTCGACGGCAAGTTGAGTATTAATTATTCGATCTTGATTAAATTTTATCGTTAAGACAAAAGAAAGTGTCAGTTTTGACGAATCGGTAGGGGAGTTGCGAAAATAGGGGGATTAAGGTGAATGTTTGCTCGAGGATCTGGACTATGGTTTAGCCAATATAATCTGTAAAAATAGTACAGATAAAGAAAAATCCTGAGTACAAAAATGAGCAAAGTTCGTAGAGGAGTAACAAAGTTAGGGGGGGGGGAGGCGTGACGTATGCCATTTTCATCTGAATTAACTGAGTGTGGTATCAAATGAAAGATATTAATCTATACTTATACTATATATTACAACGCGAGGTCTAGATCGGGACGAGCCACTAGTCTTAAATATGATTTTCCTGTTTCTTTGACGTTTCAATTCTCCCTCGCACGTATAGACGTTTTCTTTACACCATAGTCTTAAATTTAAATGATGCTACATTATACTTAATATACTTTTGTTTTTCAATCTAAACCTCTCCTTATTCAATATTATTCTTGATGACACAGCCTATTTATTCAAAATGGGCAACACTGATATAATATTAAAAGGTTTCCAATATCCGCGGAAAACAATACACAATTTAAAGAGGAACACGGCTATTATCAGCCAACGCCACTTGAACACGTAGCGGCTACATAACTCGGGCATTTAAGACAATGCCAGGAACCTTTTATATCCAGAGCAATATCGTTCAGGGGAGGCGTTGACACATGAATGGAAAGTATGGTTAGTTTCGAAAATAAATTCCATTATTGGATGCGCATTGTTTGGTATTGATTAGGTGCGTTGTTTTTTTGTTTTCGGGGTTATGGACCACCCAGATGCATTTAATTTAAAATGTTTCAAGTTTCTTTATAATTATTTATTTAATATCTAGTCTGAGAAAATATTTAGTAATGCTCACTGGAGGGCTTAAGAAGTCATTTACGGATTAAAGTTTGACTATATTAAGCATATGTAAAAAACTAATGATCTTATGACCATCTCATAAAATCTAACGAGTTTATTACTATTCCATATTTCTCATAACGAATATCCGGTCATTAACAATTACAAGATTTGTAAATGTTCCAATATTTAGAATTGAGGTCTGCCCACACAAAAGCGAAAAGCGGTTCGTTCCAAATGTGCATCATCTAGGTAAGCAATTACTCCATAGCTCGTGCAAGTCGTATGTTTGTCCTGAATAATCGCCTGCTCGTTTGTATGGTGGTAAATGACGTTGTAATTTGCGTCCTTGTAAAAGCCGAGAAAGTTCTTATTAATATGTAGCTTTCCTACGACTAATAAATAAAAAATCTCTGAATAACACATTATGGCAGTACTTTCATGGACATCAATATAATTTGATTTCGATTATTTTTCATCCGAATAAGTTAAAGTTTATGATATATTTTTATTAAAGTTTAAAAGTTTTAGCTATTGTTTCATAAGGTGTTGTAAATAACTAGCGTATCTTATGTAAAATATGACTGTCTCAGTTCTGCCGTCCGCTTTGCACGTGACTAGAATGTTAACGGTAAATTAAAATTAAATTTTATGATGCTTATTCTGTACATTTATATCTTCCCTCGGGGTCATGTTACACGTTGGGTGATATTTATAGACATGAAGCTTTCAGAGGTTAATAATGACATAATTATCGTTACACAGAAGGACATTCTTGTTTATTTTAATCAAAATTCTTCAAATATATGCGAGTTTATTTACGTTTTCATTTAATGTATATTTAGAAATTTCGTGTCTATTATATTATTATAACGATTCAATGTCAGACGAGTCATTCAATGTTACATTTGATATTATATTTTCCTCTTCCACAATATAACACGCGTAAGGTTTTTGTATATTTTGCCACTATTTAAAGACTAAACATTAAGAGACAAGTTAAAAATAGGTTAAAAGGCGGTTCGTATAGATGAATATAATATTCACTGTAAGATAACTTCAACGCAGATTGCATTGAATATAAATTTCAAATCATGTGAACGCCCTCAAACTTGGAGCATTTAAATTTTATTAATTACACGTCTTTCATTGGACTACGTGACTGACGTTTTAATAAGTACTTACTCAGGAAACGGTAAATAAATAAGGACAGCGGTCATTATATAGTTCACTTCGTTAATTTGATGAACGAGGATTGCATATGGAGAGCCTGTTACATTTGGGGACATTAATTACTTCTAAAAATAAGACATGAAATGGTTTAAATATGTTCAATGATTAACAAAGACTAATTTTATAACGCTGTATGTAAAGGTATAATTAATGTTAGTTTAAAAAACTGAAATGTATGCTTAACGACTTATTTGTTATTAATTTAAAACAAGGAAATAATGCAAGTGATTATTGTAACGTAATGTTACGGTAAGGTACGTAATTCATAAATGTAAATGAGATATAATATGAATTTTAAAGAAAGTAATATTTGGTAATATAGAATGATAATGTTATGTATGAAACAACAAACACAAAATTATAAAATGATTCAGTTTTATTAAGTTTTAAAAATTTTACATAAATTACCAGAACTCCGTTGAAATGAATTATCAAAGGACTAAAATATACTTAATATATCAACCGTTCTCAGAAAATCAGAAAATTTAATAAAACGGGTTCAATTAAAGATAATACGATTCATCTGAAAGTTAACCAGACGGTGAAAGATCTTCAATGGCTGGCCACACCCAGACAAAGACGAACGAAAGTGACCTCAGATATATTTTACACGGTAGAGTATTATCCTCGTGAATTCGTAGATTGTGATCTTAAGCGTAAGAAGCAATGAGACATTGTTTGAATCACATAATTCATCACAAGGAAAGTCTATTCACATCATTAATGAAAGTGAGTGTTTCTTTATTCATTCATTCATTCATTTTAAGTCCAACATGCTAACGTATTATATACATAATATAGCTAAGTACACTATTATTTAGAAAGATTATGCAAGAGCAAGGTTCGTATAGATTTAAATAAACAAATGACAATCTAATAATTGTTTTTTCTGTACGTTCACTTATAACAGCCATAAATATACATATAGTCTTAACATGTCTATCAGCATAGAAGTTTATATTTTTTAAATGTTTAGGAAACAGTCATAGTTAGGCAACACAATCTTTATTGCCTTATTGGTTTTTGTGGTAGATGTTATTCAAGAGAAAGTTATTTTACATCACAACGGTACGATTATAGTCATCGAAGATGAAGATACATTACACAATTCTATGCGTGAGAACAGCGGCGGTGTCTGAAGAGTATAATGAAAGGAACTTTGTCTACGTCTTCAGCTACTATTTAAGTAATTACGTATTTAAGACACCTTAAATGAGACTATAGGATCATTAAAACCGCTGGTTCTGTAATGAACGTTTTAAAAGTATATTTCATATATTTCACCATAATGGAATATTTTGACATTTATACGTTTAGATGTCTATATAAGTTAGGATGGGATTATTTAATACAAAGTAAGTACATAAATTTTATTGTTAATTTAAAGAAAAATTTAGCGACGCCGCCAGTACAAATATATCATAAACAGGAAAACATTTTCTGAACATCAAAAATACAAAAATAAATTTTAAAAAATTATAATTCTCTTCTCATATTATTTGCAAGATAGAGCCATTGAGTTTGCTAATACAATACAGAATATACAGACAAATAAAGGAATCACCGTCGACCCTCTATTTGATACTTAAATATTGATAGCAAAGGGCATTGAAACAGGTAGGCAGTACCTGTCTGTACCGAATGATATGGTTTGTGTACCGGCTAATGCTTTGCACGGAACAGACTGAATTTTATTTGACTTGCATTTATTGTTAAAAGATGCAACAGCTATAGAAGGTAGACAGTTTTGCTGTGAAGGAATAATAGGGGACATGTTGGCAGTCTGAGCACTCATTAGATGAAACACTATTGTTTTACGCCAGTCTTGCGTGATAAGCTGATACTTGCTATCCGTTGTATGTGATTAAAATCGAATTCTGGTAACGCACATTTGTATGTTTACAATATTAAATTTATTAGAGGAGTTTATAGTAGTTTTAATATAGAATGTCGGTCGTTGTTACCGAGTTTAATGACGTGTTTTTGACGCAAAATAGCAGCTAACATATATTTTATTTAGTAATACTTATTTAAACAATAGTGGAAATATTATTCAATCTCAGTAAAAACTTACACAATGTATCACGGTTGCGTTGTAAACGTGACTAATCAAACCAATAATGTTCTATTGTTTCGTGGTAATCTTATGTGCCTCCCAAATCGATTGGGCCAGACATCAGAATGTTAATATCTTCTAACTTTTGAATAATATTGTCTGACTATTATGCTTATCATTTTGCTACCTATAATTATTGGAAAAAAATAAAACTGAAGAAGACGATATCAAAGATATTAGTGAAGTGCGCGATAATAGAATAGGAACTGTATGCGTAAACACTAATGCTCTGTCTACAACCGGTGAGAACTATATTTTACTAAGTTTGCTTTGTGAAAAGTAAATGTGTATTTAATTAAAGCATGGCGAAATCCTTCAGTAAATATGATTGAACAATTCACAGAATGAATAATTAACACATTGTAGAAGCGACACTTTAGCGCCTGGTAATTATATTGTAGAATTATCGTCGCCTATGAAATTATTACTATTAGTATAATTTTCGTGAGTCATTACTTTTTAAACTGGTTTCAGATTTTTGATTTGATCTAAGTGTACTGTGACAATTCTGACTGGTTTAATGGAAGCGAGGCGTAATCTTTGGACTATTGCGTGGGAAAACAGCCTAATGTTATGTACATTGTCAAACTGTAGCTCGTTCATACATCTTTTACTATTTCACAAACGCATTTAGGCTTGCAACGTAAAACGCGAACTTCATCTTATAGGGCTTCGTACTTTATGTTGAACACGTGAGTCAAAATGAGAAAGTGGGACAAATCTTTTGCGTTTTAACATGCAATGTTCTTGACAAAATCAATTCCCATAAGTTCATAATTGCGAAACTTTCTCAACAACATGGGCAAAGTTTACCGATTGTGATAATGGACTTCGAAGTATCCCAGAATAATCTAAGGGATTTTAGGCTCAATGTAAATTTTTCGGGGACAATATCAGTAATAATATTGTGTATTGTCAATCACATTTTTTCTTGAGTATTGCTTAGTTATTTAAATAACTGAAAGTCTGATGGAATAATCGGGGGTATTTCAGAGTCGGGATGAAAGAAATGTATGTGTGTCCAAGAAATGTAAAACGTTCTATTTTGATTTTCCAACCGTAAAACACAGACACTACAAACGTGTACTCGATTTTACAGATACTATAACTGGACATTATTGCTTTAGATCTCTTACGGTAGTTTAAAATAGACCTGAAGACCGTTAAACATTTGTTTGAGGTGCTGAACATTGGCCATCCGTTAGATCAACAACATGCTGTTATATACCTGTAAATCTTATAAGAGCAAAAGTGAAATTCAACATTATTTAAAGGTTTAAGCCACTGTAATACTGAGAAGGTGAGTGTTAAATCTCTTGTTACTTAATTATTTATTATTTCTATACATGACTTACATTAATTAAGACTCCATTATCTGCTCAGGTTATATATTAATTATAATGACTTCCATTTATTGTGGTATGGAAGAAAATCATCAAAAGGAATGCATAAGGTTATTATAATAATGTCATGCAGGAGGCGATAATATTTAGTAATAATGCAAAATATACAAGTGTAGTAATCTTAAGTCTAAATTTACATTTAAATATTCAAACGACTTCCTAAATTACATAATTAATATAGACACAATATCTCAATCGACCTCAATCAAAACATTATTTACATATACAATATGAATTGGATATAAATTTGAGTAAATTATCAAACCGGTTTTCATTTTAATTGATGTAATTTATTTTGGCTATGTCGATTTTAATTGTGTTAAAATGTCAGAGAACAAACTTAATGATACCTAGTTATTAACGACGGGTCATCATTACTCGTCAAACCTTAGTATTTTCTTGTTTCTGTATTCTGTTAAATAATTGTAAGTATAAATGTCATGTTTTCTGAGCTTACATGTGAGAAACTGTGCCCTCTATCAAGGTCAATAGGTATTTTTATTTGCTCATCCATTGCTATTTAATTCGATTATTCTGTCCGCTTCTGAGACATATTATTATTTTGTATTTATGAATAATTATACCTAGTCAACAAAAAACTTTTGATACCTTATGACATACTTTAATATTAATCGTCTCATTTACAAATCTTGTAAAGAATATCGTTTATGACTCAAAGACTTAAGATCAGGAATGTCCGACCACAAAATGGTCCTTTTTAAACTAAAAGGAATGAATCAGGATACAGGTATGCGTTGTGTATGTGATACCTCTAACATATAATTTGTCGTATGAACGCCTCACGTAGTTTTTATTTATAGTGAATACGATGATGATCTACTCGTAATAAAAAGTGTTTGTTTTGGTTTTTTAGACCGGTGATATTTGCTAGACCGGAAAATTCTTTACATTGTAAGTTTTAATCAGGGCCATCACTAAATTAAAGATACTTACTAAAGATAATTTAAAGTCGCCATAATAACATTGTCTTTGTTTGAATACTGTAGAAAAATTTACAATTAACATTGCGTCAAAACGCTCAAGTAATACTTCATTGGTTTTGTATTAAAAACTAAATTGATAATAAACACTCCATGAATATGTATAAGACATTCGATATTTACGGTACAGAAGTATTTTAAGTAAGTTTCACATTAATTCAAAACTCTCACACGCAAGTATAATGGAGCATAAATCTTTCTTTGACAACACTGGAAAGTGTAGGTGTTCATCAATACACAGACAATAGAGTGCTGATAGTCTTAAGATTCTCATTATGCGCCAGGGAATCAATAGCTATGAGCAGTGAATCAATGCATTGAAGGACTTTCTTTTGTAAACGCGGAGAAGTCAATAAAAGGCCATTTCAATGCTCTTTATTTTCCAAATTAATTTTAAATTAACATAAAGCAATAAATCCTTTATCTGTTTGGAGACTCTTATAAGTTGCCAAATCGAATTTTGGTCAAATACACATTCGTTAATACTTCGAGAGTTTTAATCGAGTCGTTCGCGTGTTGCTTGGGATGCTGAGAAGATTTAAACGAAATTTCAATGTGTGCGTTTAACGGCCAGGTGGCGAAACTGGTTGCCGGCCCTCCTCTTTGCCGTCAGGTGTGTTCGCCAACTGCAATTCCAGATTTCTTACATTCGCTTAACATAATACGAAGACCATAATACCCAGTCCTTTAAAAATAGTGAATAACATCTGCTCTCAATGCATTGTTTTGATTAAATATTGCCAAGTACGATAAGATCCTCTATTCAAGACGGTTTTATGCACAATGCTGAAATTTATACTCTACTGAACATTTCTTAGGTATTACTTCGCAATTCTGTTTAATATTTTTACTATGTACTTTTTATCGCTATTTCTACTTATTTCTTAAGCCTAAGATTTATGGAATTTGGGAATGATAGAGTTTCAAAAAAATCCTTTTAAATTCTAGAGCGGTATTTGTTAAATTCGACCTTGTTTAGTAAATTGAAAGATTTGTGAGAGGAGGTGATTTAATTAAAGCGATCTTCTTCGAAACCCAATTCGACTTGACTGATGTGTCATGACTATTAATATTTGTTTTGCTTATCCATTAGTGGAAGCAATTCATAAATAAGTTTGAGAGATGTTCCAGGAAAGCTGTGGCACATTAAAATGCATCTCAGTGTTATGTTTTTAAGGATTTTTCTATTTTGGCCTCTAGGCTACAGACTGTAGTGTTCTAGGGCGATGTTATCATTCAACGAGCAAACAATGGAAAGAGTGATGCGCTTTAGTTAGATAAGGATGTAAAGACACAACGAGACGTCTGTTATGTTTATCTAAGTGCTCTCTCGCTACTTTCATTATGTTATTACGAAACGCAATCGTGCTGTAATTATTATCACCTTTCTTATCAATGTTATTATATAACATAAACACGCTCCATACTCAATCGTCTCAGTATTGAAATAAATTGTAAATGTTTTGCGTTCGATGTGGATTATTTTCTTTTGTTGTCGGTCTTCAGCTGCGTTGATAAAAATGCATTATACTAAGCAACCTTGAAGCTTACTAGATAATAGCATATTGGCGTCATGCGTTTATTTTTCTGTTTATTAGTAAACTCACCGTGATGATATTACAGCTTCTATGGTCACGGTAGGTCCAATCAATATGCAACCGTGGTGTCAACCGCACGGTAAGTGCTCTCAGTTTCTCTCTGCCTGACATCCACTCGGTTATCGATTTGCATGCCTTCCTCTCTTCCTGTGATCACTAAACTTCACGCTATAGGTCCAATACCAACACAAACCACCGTGATATATGAACGGGACAATCGCTTCACTTGTCAATAAGTCACTCAGGTACTTATCTAAGATAATGTATAATATTGTCATAACATCAGTACAAAAATCTTAAATATGAATGTAGGCCGTCGAATTTCACTTCACAGTCGTATTGATTGTGGTCGGATGGAATAAAACAATGGTGAACACAGCCAAAACAATGCAAGAACGCGAGGCGCGCACCGCACGTGCCGCCTCGCTCGCGGGCACCACAGTACTGACGGATACGCTATCGGATCGACGGGGCTGCCAGTATCAATAATATGATTCTCCGTAAAATAAGGTTTAGTACCTCATATATTATTTGTTTAATTTACTCTAAATTTTCAATTGTGTCAAATTTTAATTAAGAGCATTGTAAATCTAAAATGCGTAAAGTTTATATGATAGTTTATAATTATTTCATATAGGTTAAGAAGCGTCAAAATATCGCGATTTTTTTTATTTTTAGTCACTGATTGAGTTACTTTCAATTGTGATATCCGATAATTCCTTGGAATTGCCTTAATGAATTTCTCCCGAAATGGGGAGCGGGTGCTGATTGGCAGCACTTTGGATCGGATCACGCGCGACGGGGACGACGAGACGCGTTCGGAGTGCGTCGGAGCGAGTTGGTAAAGATTGCCATGCGATGCATTCGCACGCCCGATGGATTTGGCCGTCTGAGCAAGGTAAACCATGGTTTATTTTCAGCGTGACGTCAATGCTCTGTAAGCGACAAGCGTTGCCTTTAAACAAGCCCTGCTTAAAACTGTAGCCACTTGAAAGGTCGCTAGACTGTTCCTAGCTTTGTAAACATTAACGCTTACAGTGATTTCACATCGTTTAAAAGGGTAATCATAGTTTGCAAGGATGTGTTTTTTTAAATAAATTTATGGAAGTGCTGTTTGATAAAGTAGGAAAAAATTATATTGTCTGACTTCAACAAGATCACATTGTACGTCCAACTATGTGTAATCGACTTTCCAAAAAAGGGAGGAGGATCTAAATTCGTAAATATTTTTTACTTGAATAGTTCTATTTAAAGTGGGTGCAAAATCTTGTTAAGTTGAAAATAGAGAGCTACAAGGTAAAGGCGTCGACTTTGAATAGATTTCAAAAATACAATTTTAGTTATTTTCTACTTTTTAGTGTCAGGAAGTCGGTTCTATTTTAGGCCAAAACTTATTATAATAGTTTAGACTATTGAAACGATCATCATTTAAAGATTAAAAATAAATAAATTTCTGTTTTCAGGCTGTTTATTATTACCTATTTACCTCCTCTTAAACGACCGTAACAAATATTAAATATGTATAGGTGATAAATCATGAAACGAGAGTTGATTGATAAGTGTGTATGTAAACAAAATGATTGATGTTTATGCCGTTTACATTTAGTGATAATAGTACATATTGTAGTCTGTAGTTATACAGTCGCGACAAGCTGTCGGTTGCTATGATATGGCGACATTATAATTGATGCTTATAAATAGTATTATTATAAAATATATTTTCGGGTTTTATTACTTTCTTCTGAAAATCCATTATACCTTTTATATGTATGTTTACATATCTATATAATTATTAATTATTTTTACGCTGTTTACATTGAATATAGTACATATTGTAGTTTGTAGTTGTACAGTTGTTATTAGTAATGGCGACATCTCGACATTTCTTATCTCTTTGATGCATAACTTGTAATACAATACATTATTGTTATAGTTTAACAGGATTTTTTTTACTCGAGTTATCTAAAAATCGGTAATGGGCCCCATTATAATATTTAGATTCGAAACAGCCAAAATGTAGAGTCACGTAATTAACATAGGTATTATATTATTATCTTTTTTTTTTGTGACGATTTACGTCTATATCTTTCAAAATGTATCTTTAAATTAATAGAAATCCTACATTATCAAATAAAAAATAGATTAGTTAAATAATAACTGGCTCAGTGGGTGGTCTATTAATCAACCTTCACCTTCGATATTAATGTATCAAACAATTAGATAACGTCATAACGAGGATTAAACGTAGATAGTGCAAATCCACGCCTTTGTTAGTGTGCCATTAGCGTATTTACAGGATAAAAAGCATGCGCTATTTATCAATCGTTACATTTCAGTTGATCGCGTTTGAATTCATTTCACAAATTCTATTCACACTTGCATACCAATATTAGAGTATTTACATCTCCATTATTAATATCAAAGTTTTTAAAAGAGTTTTTGATGTAGGATTACTTTTATGACCTGACCTACTCTAGGAGATATATGAGCTTAAATATCTTTATTAAACGCTTATGTAAAAATGATATAAGCACGATTCGCGCTATTTCTAGAATAATATTATGTAATCTACGTTAGTTCTTCTAGTGTCCGGGTGTCAATATGAATCGTCATTAAGTAATTAGATGCTATTAAATATAGAATGTTATTAGCTGTGTAATGGAGTGAATATATTTTTTATTTATGAGGTAATATCCGCGCTAACAGGTGGTTTGATTAGTCTCAATTTGTTCTGTGGTGAGAGATCCCAAGTGCTTTATGAGAATGGACTAGTTATTTCTCACTTCATTGAGAAACCAAACTTTGGACCATTTTGATAATAAGTTATCCGACTTGTTAGTGGGTGTTCTGGAAACTAATTTGTTTCGTTAAATAAGACATTAATTATAATATTTGTAACAATGTTTATATTAATTTGGCAAATATGATTTTACTTACTTCCACGAGCGTGAGACAGAGAGACTGATATAATATTATAAAGAGGAAAATTTTGTTTGTTTGGTTGTAATGAATAGGCTACTGGACCGAACCGACTTATGCTACGGAAACGAAGCCGCGCGGATCAGCTAGTTGTTAATAAACTGGCACTTGGCACTTAAATTTGGTTTATCATTTCAACATACGATGGCTATGGTCGACGTTTGGGATTCTCCTGTAGTTCGTAATGAGACGCGACAGTGTTTAATGTTGCAGTCTTTAAGCTTTAAATTGTTCTACGTACCTCCGCTTACCTACCGTATATCACAGATTGCGGCTGGCACAGACAATTCTAGAACGTTTGTCTCTTTGAACGAGTTGTCAGGCGCTTGCTGTGTTTGGACGCTAAACGTGCCGACTGCCGACGATCTCCACAATATGGAATGGGAACAATACGCTTCACGCCATGTTTAAGGACTAGTTTAGGACTAGTTTAATACTACACATCTTCTAACTTTAGCAAATTAACAGCATTTGCGAATTACACATCTTTCAGGTGAACTAGTGCGTTTATAACTTAAAACCGAGTATAGTTCAAATAAATACCTAGTACATATTAGTCGCGAATTACTCTATAGAACATCGAAATATGCAATGAAAAACGTATAGGATGTGGCTTCAGTCGTACTGAGAATTATTTATAAATCTCAGTCCATAAAAATTTTACGCCCAAATCGAAATAGATGAAGATAAATTGCTAGGATACTTTCATGTTAAAGTTATTTTTGTAATACAATTGCCGTTTACATCGATAATGGGTCTAGGGGAGAAACTAAACCAGTATATCATGAGGTTTCTTTAAGGATTAGGGTGAGGGTAGCACCCCGGTTTGTTAGTGACCAATATGTCAAGTATTAATGATTTATAGGTACTAGAGGTAATTCTGGAAGGTAAGGTTGCCTAGTGACTGAATACAAACTTTGTAAAACGGTGTGTAATCTAGGGCGTATACCTTATAGGATAGTCCTGCCTAATGATAATGTTAGTAGAGGGCTCAAAGAGTACTAAGTAACGTTTGCGCATCAAAATTTTCTTTTTTTGACACTTTCATGGACTCATTCTAAGGATAACTTGTGATTTTAGGAAGAAGTGTTTTTATCGTTTTTATGTTTTGAATATTTTATTTTATAATTTTAAGCCAGTAAATATTGACTTCAAAGTATAGTTATTTCTTACGTCAAGATTTCAACTATTTCTTTCTTAGACCTTAGTTCAATAGATTACGCTGTTCTTTAAAAGAAATAAGTGTAATGCTTACGGCTTATCTTTAACAATAAATATTTTTTAACTCTTACAAATTACAACAGATATCAGTAAGAGGTAAATGAGTTTAACCCAATTTAATGTAGGCTAATGCGCACTAGAAGGTTTAAATATCTTTAGCGACGCATTTTTTTATTATTTACTAATATGTTGTAACCTTTCTAGGATAGTTATGCTATAAATTCTTATTATTATTATAAATGTGACAGTAACTCTTTTACTCTGTTACTTTTTTACGCTTAAACCACTAATCCGATTTGGATGAAATTTTGTACAGAGATTGATTGAAACTCGAGAATGGACGTAGGAAAATTTACTTCGGTTTTAAATGTTACGAGAACGGACAAACAAACCGCGGGGCACATTAGTAGCCTATAAAGAAAAGAAAGAAAGAAAAATGTGTATTTGCAAAAACCATGTACATACATATAATTAGTTGTATTAAGACGGTTTATACTTTCTGCTTTTTTATCTGGTGTAGATCGACAGTTTCGGACACATACATATATATTTTACAGGGATAAACTACAAAAAATATACAATGTAAGATTAATAATGATAAATAAGAATAACATACACATTGACTACAATTTATCGTAACTCTACGTGAGCGAAGCCGGCGGCAAAAGCAAGCGTAAAATAAAACAATAAGAAAAAACAGATGCATCGGACAAGTCGAAATGATAGTGAAAACCGTATCAAAACGAAATGCTTTCATTGAAATTTGAATCGCTTATATAAAGTTACTGCAGAATAAAGAATAACCCGAAAGTGACGTTTTTTATAAATGAGATCGTATTTATAACTTATAATTAAACTATTTATAGTAATAAAACATTTTTAAAGCAATAAAACAATCATTGTGTCGTCTTAAATAACCTTAATGGGTTAAAATTGGGTTCTGGGTAGCCTCATAAATGTTCTTCTTGTGAGGTCCCGAAATGTAATTTAGACGCTCTAATCTCGAGCGCCCGACGACCCAGAAAACCTAGATTTCAACATTCTTTTGATGTTGTTTACTTAAATTTTTGAATATCAATTAAAAGTTTGAAGCTAGCTTTTATGTTTAAGGACCATGGTAGAACTAAATATTAGAGTTAGAAAGGTATGATCACAAATAATATAATACTCTACTAATTATGATAAATATTTCTTTTTTAACAATTTCTCAATTACTTATAAATATATTTGATCACAAGGCTACATGAATTTATTACGGACATTAATATTATTTACCATTTAAATATTTTTATCCTATCCTTACTAATATTACTCGTGGCTCGTTCCGATCTAGACCTCACGTTGTAATCTATAAATCAAGATCTTTCATTTGATACCACAGTCGGCTGTATTCATATGAAAATCGCCTATTCCACGCCCCCTCATCATCGTTACCCTAGGGGGTTTATATTATTTAAATAAGGGATGTTGCTTAAAAGGCACAAAATCTTCAGTATTTCAAAAATTGTGATATTTTCGTACGACATATATTGAATTTTTTTTGATAGGTTATTAGCTCCGCTATTATCCTTCAAGTGATGCTTCACTCTTTACAAGACACCCCGTATAATTTTGAATCAAAAAATTTTCCAATTGGGTAAGACGTAAGGCTCAGAATTGTCATATAGCAACACAATATTCTAGGATTCACAGGTAAAAACAGCGACTGGTAGAGATTGGAAATCAAATCAATTATTTATGAAACTTCTGCCTACAATGCCGCTCTTAGAGTAATGGAAAATAATGTATCCCTCCACTACAAACGAATGAGATAAGATATATTATGTACCTTTGTTGTTAAAACCCTTTGTTGTTGAATCCGTTACCATGGCAACGAGGCTCTTATAATATGATACTCTTCCCCTTTTAATTATTCTGAATACGCTGTTTGTTGTGGTTTTTAAATGAATGAAGTTAAAACTAAAGCACCTCACGCGTTACAGTGTAAAAGCGTAAAAGGAGTGTCTTGTTAAGAATTTAAATGGTAAAAGTGTGATTGTAGAGAACTTATTGTAGGAATATTCAAATTATGAATTTTCTTTTCTTTCAGAAGCCAACTTAGTCAAAAAGCCGTGGGCGAGTATTAGTTTGACCAAATATTAGTTAGGCGCGAGTTGGAGTATGAAATTGTAGATATAGGTAGTGGACATGTAACCAATCTCCTGAAAGTTACGTGAAGCATGGACATCCTGCCCATTAAGTATAGTAGAACTGTGCTACTTAAAATAGCTGTATGTTAAGTTTAAACACTTTGAGTCTACCTTTGGGCATACCTTGCAATTTTGCGTATACACAACATTTAAAAGAATATGTTTAGCAATTTGAGGGTTATATGATAAAACGTAGCTCGGATTCCAAATAGTATTAGTCTGTAGTATCTATATTATAGTGTAAAGAATCTCTGCACAGAACATAATTTTGGTTTGTTTTTTCGCAGGTCCTAACCAAATAAAATTTGTTAATTAATAAAGAAAAGCTTAAACATTAGAGTTTTTAATGTATTTTACGTATACTACATATTTGATATTTTTTATTTACCCATTTAAATAGGTCTTCAGTGTTGGATTTTGTTCAGAAAATTCTTCAAAACTTGCTCTATATAACACATGAATGAGGTGCTTTATGCCCATAGAAAACCTTATTTTTGCCTTTTTATTTAAATTCCATTAATGAATTAAGCGCTTTCTAATGAAATATAAATATCATATAAAATATTAAGTTCACTGGACTTATGAGTCGGTACGTACTTTGTTAATGACATGTAAAAATTTAAATATAAATTATATTATTACATCTTTTGAGGTTTCGGTCATTTTTGTGTTTATAAAGTAGAGCAGGAATTGATTTAATTGACACTTTCTGATTCTTCAATTTAGTCTTCTCTCATTGAATTTTTAAACAAAAGATATGAATGAAAACAAAGCCACAATCCGTTATGCTTATTCAAATATTTTAGTATCATATAAACTATAGAGTATGTACATTCTGTGGGTGGTCGTCTGAATCGACTCGCAGACAGTATCTTATTGTTTAGTTTGTAAACTATATTGCGAAGTTATAAATCTTCTTAGAAATCGAATATAAAACCGACACAAATCATTTAACTAATTAAAATCATTGTATGATAAACTTATGTTAGAAACACGATTTAATATTACAAAAATATTTTGAACTGTTCTTTTTGAGAATTTGTAATGTTTCAAAAAAACAAAATTCACGGATTAATTCTTGATATAATATCCAAAAAAATATCACAATAAAATATCTAAAGTGCAATACTTGGTGTGTTTACAAATCCTGGGTTTTTCATCAACAATGTTATTTATTCTAATTTCGTGATCAAATAGTGATAACCGAAAACGGAACAAACCTTTTAATGTTTTACTTGGAACCTTTTTCTTCGTAATGACTTCTTTTCCTTCGTTGCCTGGAGTTAATTTCGTTCAGCAGGTAACTGGGTCACGCTCTGAGACGATAATAAAACCTTAACGATGTATTATTTCATTTAAACGGATCGATCGAATTGTTAAGACTTTTTCTTCAAAGTTACTCAAATAGGCGATGTAGCCCATTCCTGTGATAGTATAAACTGGTTTTCAGGAACCTGTGCACGTTTTTATCGGCTTTAGGCTTGAAAGTTAAAAGAATGTGCATATAAAGTTATACAAAAATAACAATAGACGTAAGTTAATTATAGGATTAGTGTGTACCAACTATTGTAAAATTATGGTTAACTAACTTCGATGCTTTAATAGCAATAAATTTCATTCACATACTTCGCCCTCATAATTTTGCCTTCGCCTTAATCTCAACATATGACACGTACTTATTTTCGCACATATCAGCTGCTTTCTTGGATCATTATCATAATTTTGCTCTGTAGGTACTTGTACGCGTGTCGAGGCATACCTTCTGCTCTTTTATTCTCTGGAAGCCTGGTACCCCATATCGGGTAACGATTAAAACGTAATACTGAAATCAGGTAACATGCGATTGTATTTATTTCAGCAAATAATATGTAACCTTCTTCAACTGTCTTATTTGTAATTCACTTTTGTAAATTGTTAACTAGTTTGTATTTACTATTAGTACCCGACTACTTTTCAATTCACGATTTTTAAAAATTTAAATTAAGAAGCAGATTGGTATTTTAAAAGTTAGATATGCTTGCCAATAACAATTGTAAAGGGTTCTGCTTATATGTCCCTCATTATCTCCCTTCCCACTGTTTATTGTTTAGATGTTTCGATGTTTCGCCGTAACTAGTGATGTTGTCTACTGAATGGATTTTCATGATTCGTATATAGATTGGATAAGGCGATAGGATATAATATATAGATCCCACAACGCGAGCGATGCCGTGGGCAGATGCTAGCATAATAACTTAATAATGAGATGTAAACTAAAACTCACAACTTCAATGTGTCAGGTATTCAGGTCCCATCGTTTGATTTTAATAGGGAATATTCAAGCGTAATGCTTTTTAGGAAAGCTGTAGACACGCTTTGATGTGGTTTTTTGCTCTTTGATTTCCAGTTCATTGAACTTAAAACCCGACGAAATAGAAAGGTGAAAGGTTAAAAATATCTATGAGCAATTTAAATTTGGTTTATGTATAGCGTAAACATTGTTGAGTTATAAAAAAGGGACGATTAAAATATTTATTCTATAATGTGTTTTATAGGCGTGGGCGATGCCACAGATAATATAATACTATACTAGGCGATGCGTATTAGTTTTCTTTTTTATACATGAAAGTGGCCAGCCTTTTTTGTAGTTTATGTAAATTCAACACTATTTATTTAAATAGTTTTTTAGCTGATGTGCAATAAACACTTTTTGGCTTAATTGCTTAACAGTCAGCAACCACTCACTTCAGTAAACCTTCAGGCAAAACCAATTTTCGTATTCTTTACTGTAAACATTTTTTACACAAAATAATAATGAAATTACAAGCTACAGAGTAAATTAAAAAAAAGATCCACCTATTTACTTTGTTCGAACTCGATAATAATTTATACAATAAATAAATTCATCACGAAGGAATGAAAAATGTAGACCGAAGTTGTAAATCTCTTCAATAGCGGGATTATCAATAAAAACCAGGTCAATTGATCTCACTGAACTCAACAATATCATTTAAATTTCAATAAATGAATTCCATTTTTAGTATCATTAATGTTTGGCACTATTTCCATATAAATTACTAGTGGCTCGATCCGAACTAGACCACGCTTGTAATTTATAAATGAAGACCTATCACTTGATACCACACTCGGCTATATTCATATGAAAATCACCTATTTAGTTTATTTTTATACTCAAGATGATATTCCACTACTACGCATTTGCCACTTTTTGAATTTAAATGTGGCCCTGGGTTTTACAAAAAACATTTATCATAAAAACGCAATTGAAAAAGTTACCGTATAATTATTGATTTCTGGTTAGTATACGGCAAAATTTTGTAATAGTATACAATAGAATACCACCAGTATTGGAAAAATTGAAGGAAGGACAAACATTAGCGGAATGACTTAATGCCGCATATTATCGTTTAATGCACTTTGAAGGTAATTCATGCAATTATTGCGATTGTTGTCTACCGGTTTGGATACGGAAGAACATGTTTTAACTATTGCACATCCATTATTCAAATGAAGTGTATTGAATAAAAATACCTTTTAAAGGGCTTTACGCGGCTTATTATACATTATTTTACATTATTATTTAACCCGACGTTTCGAACGAGTGATAGTGATACTATTTGAAGCAATTAACATTATAGTTCATAATTTTCTAGTAGTATTACAAATCCTTACTCATATTATAAAAGTCCAGGTCTAAGGTCCGTAAGTTCTCTGATCCGATTTGGATGAAATTTTGTACGGAGATTGTTTGAAACCCGAGAAAGAATAAAGGATGATTTTTATCCCGGAGATCCCACGGGACCGGGAGATATACGCGGGTGAAACCGCTGGGCATAGCTAGTAATAATCAAAATAATCTTAATAGCATCTCACAATGGAACTTGTGAATTTTTAATTAAAAAAATTACACTTGCCAGCTGCAGGCTCCCAAAACATCAATTAATTCCACATCGGCGCTTGCGCATGTGTCATAATTAACATATGCCACGCGTCCAACACAAGACATTGTTTACAGAAAGTATAACATCTGTTCAGGTTGGTGACTAATTCTTCTGAAAAATTTAGTCTGGGGTACATAACAGTAAATTTGTTCTATTATGATTTTAGATTTATTAATGTTGACTTTGATTATTTATTAGATAACTAAAAAGTTTTATCCTTAACAATCTTGAAAATTAAGAGCACTCTGCATTCATACCATGATCCATTCTTCAAAAATTACTATGTAGATCATTATCTAATAATACTTATTATTCGCGTATCATATGATGAAAATTAGTATATTTCAAGTGATATTATCTAAGCTGTTTATCATCTAATAACAATAAAATTGCACCAGCGTTTACTAAAATGATTTTTATGGGCACGAAAATATGAGTTGGCATTAGTCATATCTCAAAAGCGTTCCCTTTCATACATCTTCCGTGTTTGGATATGTAAGGAACGCCCAACAATTGAAATAGAAACGTTATATTAAGTAACGCTGAACAGATTTGAACATAAAACATTTTTTATTGTTCTGTGATAAAAGCCACAACCTGAATACATTTGTTGTAGGTATATCACAAGTCACAACCCTACTAGAAAATCATTTACCTAAATCCTACGAAAGTTTGTGAGGACAAATGCATATATACATATATATGCATTTGTGTTTGTTACTCTTTTACGTAAAAATTACTGCTCCGATTGTGATGAATCTTGGTATTCATATAGGTAATGATCCAGAGTAATTAAGGCTACTTTTAATGCCGGAGTTGCCACAGGAACAGAAGTTACGCGGGTGAAACCGCGGGGCATGGTTAATAAATTATATTTGCAGGTAAGTAGATAAGTAATTAAAATAATCATTAAACCCATTTTCTAATGTCAATTTGATTGTATAATATAATAAAGAAGTTTAGTAAAATATTTAATTACATATCTCAATGTAAAACTTGTTAATGATAAACCTACAGAATAATACAGGTTCTGTTTGTATTTAATCTTAGCTTGGATTCATGGCATTTAAGTGAAAATGTAATAACATACTAATTTATTAAACAAATCCAGTTTTGAATTACTGTGTTTGCAGGCAATTTACCACTTTATTAATTAGAATCAGATCAATCTATATTATTCTTGTTATAGTGTTCATTTTACTTACATATTTTTTAAATTAGATTTACATTATTTTCATATTATTCCAATTGTATCTGTTTTATTTGCGTACGCTGATTTTTTATTGATTAATAAGTACAGTAAACTGCCATGATTAGGTTGTCCTTGATCTATACGTATAATAAAACAGTAACCAAGCTATTTCTGAACACTGAATATTTTATAAGCCGCGATTAAAATCCTTTCAAACTATTTTTATTTATCATGGAAAGTACTCGTGTTAAAACAAACCCAAGAAAAAAGAAAAACTTTATATAACAACTGTTAACAAGCGTGACCTACGAAATGTGACAATAAAGTAAAATTAAATTGTGGATCAATTTAATGAATACTTTAGGCGGCTTTATTAATATCACAAAGTCTGGAAGTTTGACAATTAAGATAAATATTTGAGTGAAATTTCATCTTGTTGTGTGAATAATAGGGATAACTATTTTGTTATTAATATTATATCTTAAACGATAAAGTGAGAATAATAAAATTAATTAGAAATGCGACATAAATCATTAGTTTTCATATAAAATTTACTTTGTTACTTTTATTTCACAAAAGAAGTATTGTAGTTTTATACAAAAGATATTCTGAAAAAAAAACTAACCGTCACGCGAAATAAAATATTCAATACCTTGTACAGACACTTAAAGATTTTCTTTGTATACCCTGTTATTTTGCTTTTAATCAAGGTATTCAAAACAATGTTTGTTCTAAATTTAACATAAAACTGAAGTGTATTTTGATTGTTTGTACGTACGAATCCTAGGACTTTAGGAATTACTTATCCAATTTAATGGATCTTTTTCTATGAGATAGACCATTCATCGAGGAAGGTTATATTATCGACTAGCTGATCCGCGCAGCGTTGCTTCCGTAGAATAATGTTATTTATATGTATATAGCTTATAAAATATAACCTAGGTTACTCGTGGATAATAGAGCTTTCGAATGGTGAAAGAATTTTTAAAATAGGTTCAGTACTTTTTGATTCATTACGACTAAACAAAAAAAGTCTTCCTATGTAAAATATTAGTGTAGATATAGCATGCTACGAGAGCGAAGTATCGCGGTAAATATAGCTAGATGTAAAAATTAAAAAATATTCAACTCAGCTTCCAATCTTGTGCATATCCAGAGAAACTCGTAAGGTTAAAAATACACAGCCAGTTAAACTCAGCATATAAACTTATAAAGCAGACGGTGAGCTTGTCTTTTTGCATTACTTAACATTAGTCTAGACTGGGGTGAAGGTCCTGATTAAATGATCACATGCTATTTGTGGAATTTTATTCGCTACAATAATACCAATTTTTGTCATTATCGTTAAAATTGTTTGTTCTGTTTAGCTAATAAGTAATATTTTGGTAAATTAAGGATATACTTATCAGCAAAAATATATATGTTCGATGGATAATCTTTATAGGTTTACCTATAGTAACATAAAGATGTTTAGTTATGTTTAGTCCAGTGATAGAAACAGAGTCGATCTGTACGAAAGCATTATAAATTGATTAAACAATATTATCACCAAGTTACTGCATGCATGTAATATTATTATCAAACATCGAACTTTCGGAAGAGTTAAATCTAAATATGTTATATCGTTTGAAAGGAAATCAGGGCAACCCGTTTTAGCCAGGATAGTAACTGGATAGTTACCCTATGAGAAATAGGTACCTAGAAGATAGTTGCCCAGTTGTAATGCATGTTTAAGTTTTTTATTAAGTATTTTAGGCTTTTTCATAGTGTAACTGTTTTATTTTAATCGTAAGAACCCTCGAATTTTTTCGATTAAAATTACACACAGGCCACCTTGCCGTAGAAATTTGCTAAAGAACGCGCGCGTGTTTTTCTGTGAGAACAAAAATAATCCGCGAAAAATCTTTGACGACCGTTGAAATAATATTAGTATGTAGTCTGTGTTGAATATCACTACATAGTATAAAACAAAGTCGCTTTTTCTGTCATGTGTCATGTTGTATGTCCCTATGAACGCTCAAATCTTTAAAACTACGCAACGGATTTTGATGCGGTTTTTTTTAATAGATAGAGTAACTCATGAGGAAGGTTTTTATCAGCATTGCACCCGTGCGAAGCCGGGGCGGGTCGCTAGTTTTTATTATAATAGGCTACTATTCGCCATAGTAGGCAAGTGTACCTTCAATAGCGGATAGTAGCCATACAGGATTTACTCAATACTCTTAAAGTCTACAATGTAAATAAGAAAATTAAGGACCAATGTTTCAGTAAACAAAAAATAATAACTATTTATTTCTAATCTGAGCCTTCATTAAAAGTAGAGCAACTATCCTAGTTAAAAAAAATGAATTGTTACTATTTACTATACTACAGAACTGTCGTTAGATTTTATGTAACAAGCATTTCAATGTTGTGTGAGTCTTCGTGACATTACCGCATCGTTTTTGTTTCACTGACCATTCTATGGTGGGAATGAGAACACCTTAGAATAAAGGTCTTATGAAATTATGATTGGAGCGGGTCAAGGGCATTTAGTATACCCAGTGTATCTTATATTTATGAAACGGTAACCAGATATTTTCTGTACATTACTAGAATATTTTAAAAGTTGTTGAATTTCTATGCGATATGGATGCTTTTAGACACAAAAATGATAAAAAATAAGGAAAATGATGTGTTGTTTAATAATTATTAGTTTAATTTAAAGGTATATTTTTAGTAAAAAATAATAAGGAATCATTCATTCATTCATTCATCATTCATCAATCAATCAAATCATTACATCTACAAGCATCATTGGATAGATCCTTATAAATAAAATATAAGATTTTCAGTAGCTTTTTTGTTAAGATAAATAGTTAACGCTTCCAAAATCTTTAAATGTCATAGCACTTTTTCTTGTACAAATTTTTAGTTCACGCTAGTGCAGTCACGGACGAAAAGCTAGTTTGATAATATTATACTTTCATAGCAGGCATTAAATTTTCCAGTAAGTTTATTTATTGGGATGAGTTTGAATACTTTGTTTACACGACGTGGTAGAAAACAGCTTTTTGCTAATATTATTAAGATCTTGAACATTGACCTAATTTCGGGGAGTAAACAAATAAAATTAAATAATAAGGCGCTTCGTCATTGGTATTAATAAGTTTTGTTTATTTTGTTCTTTATCTACATTATATAACTATAATTATTTATTATCTATTTGTGTCATAATACTTATTCTTACTTCCTCATCCTTCCTTTACTTTCTGATATTAATTATTGATTTCTTTTTATTAATTATAACAATAAAAATAAAACTAATAATTATATTTTTTATTAATTAATTATTAATATATTGCTAATGTAATTGTTTGTATGTTTGTATGTAAGTGTGGAAAACTTTGTCCGATGATGCTTGAGTATTGTTTATTTGATCTTGATAACATTAGATAAGTGAGTAATTTTGACAAAATATAATCTCAAATTCGAAGCGATCGCACCTTTTTCGTTTTAATAAAAAAGTGCAATCTTTTCAAATACAAATTTGTATAAGCGCCATCTAGGATCAATAACAATAAATACAACAATTATTAGTATGAGCAGTTAGCATTGGTACAAGATAAAGTAGTTCTTTATGTTGCGTATAGGTGGCGCATGTACTAATTATCCGCATGTCATGAATTATATGATTTCTCATTTTTAGGAAATGAATTCTTTCAAAATTAATTAATTTACACACTTCTTTAATGATTTTTATAAGATTTTGTTTTTTAAATGAAAGCAGTTATAGGTGGATAGGAAGATAATTAATACAGTAAAATTGCAATACATTTTAGATATTTTTTATATAATAAAAAAAATTTATTCAACATCAAAAATGTTTTTAAATCATACCTTACATAAAAATGAATTGTTGTCAAGCAAATCATTGCGTAATGCGTTTCTTTGAAATACAAGAAAAGCCAATTGCAATTTTGTTTCAGGATTTAAGATAAAAGCTTTTACATGTTGTAACTCATTGAAACAGACTGCCAGAAGAAATATTTAATTAATTCTAGGTATTGTGTTATTTTTGTTATTGATAGTGATGGAAATTAAATGGGATGTGGAGGATGATATTCATTGTTCCAACGAAAAGAGAGGATTCCGTTAGGCCCCGAGGATTGATATTTGAAAGTGATATACCTATATGGTAAGCGGAAAAACATTTAGTAGTGACACTACAATTGAAAATTACTGTACCATGGAATATAGATGTTTTAAAAAGCTACCATAATTAAACACTTTTTAATATTAAATAAGTACCTACGTTGTAATTAAAATATATATATCTAAAAATTGTGCATAGTTGTGAATAACAAACATTTTTTTATGTGATTGTTGGTTTTTAATTGAAAACAAAATCGGTCAACCTTCTATTGATCCAAATTGTGCATGGCAAACTTTTTGATTGGTGTATGTATTCTGATCCCTGACTGAAATAATATTTTTGTGGAGGAAATAAAACTAACTTTATTCAGTACACAACTACAGATAAAATACATACTTAATTTTATGTAGCCTTCTTTAAAAAAAATATAATATGATAATTAGTTTATGCAGATTTTGTATAGGTACAGGATCTTTTTTAACACGTAGGATAGATTTTATGCTTGGATAATTTGTGACTTTGCTGATTTTACACCTTAAGTACTAACGTACGTACAATCTATAGAGTTATTTTCACCTGTTTCGAATAAACGATAATTTATTCCTGCGTATTCTTAACTAAGCCAATTTATTCAACTTCCAAAAAGATTTTACGGAAAAGAAATTGAAGGGTGACTTTCTCTTCAAGGTAAGTATAATTATTAAAAAAACTGAAGATAAGAATTATCGCTTTATAGAAATCTTGTATTTTTATTTTCCCATAAAAACACAGGTTCTGGTTAAGGTTAAACTTGAGTGTTACGTTCTAGGGATTTCTAGTAAAGATAAGAAAAACATTTCACTTGAAAGTATCCCCTAAATAAAATTTGATAAATGAAGCAAAAATAATAAATGCACCTACAGCATCACAATTTCTTATTAAAAAAATTAATCCGTTTATTTCCCACAACATCAAATAGTCTATATTCATTTCATTATAAATTAATTAATTAAAACGAACAACTAATGCCTAATGACTTTTAACTAATGACTTTCAACCTAGTGTGCCTGTATCTAAGACTATATCCTATGTTTTTAGGTTACGAAATATCTATTTGATCTTGATTATCTATTTTTTTCTTTATTTGTATATTGTGTCTATTTTTCGAATTATTATTATATATATTTATTTTTTTTATCCTACCTCTTAATCCCATCTTCACTCATATGATTATATAAACCTTTCTATTTATATTGTAACTTTTTATCTATCTTTGATTACAACAGTTAGCGAACTGTCACTTTCAATAGTCACTGCGGGCTGCTGAAAACCAGCGCTGCGAATGAGCCTTCATCGCAGCATATAGCTGAGTCAGCTCCCTTTGACAACAGCCGCACAGTTCGTCACCTTCAATCTTTTTTTTTTGTTTGTTTTGTGTATCCATTTAGTTTTTATTTTTTTCTTCTGTGTATTTTTTGTCCTAATGTGTGTGTTACTGTGTGCTGTCCTGTCAATAAATGTATTTTTATTTTATTT
>LQNK01000786.1:410666-423276 GCA_001586405.1 Phoebis sennae | reverse complement strand
ATAAAGAGTTTATTATTATTATTATTATTATTACCTCTTATTAACTGTTACGTAGCTCATATTTTACTTTCGGAATATCAAACAATTATAAAAATGCTTGTGTGCTATTTACAGACAAAAATGTAGCAGAGTAAAAAGTTTATGGAAACGAAAGTGTTTAAAGAAAAATAAAAAGGTGTTTGTATGTCGCAATTAAAAATATAATTATTATCGTTTAATTATTGCTTAATATCATTAGTCAGTATTATTAAATTTATGATGTTTTTAAATGGAAAGGTATAATAATTTTTTCATGGACAACCCCCGTGTAATTGCAGTTATAGAGACAATAACGTGGATTGTTATACGTTTCACACGACTGTCACAGAAGGACCATTTTCAAAGAAATATTGTTCGCGAAAATTGTGGGAAGAAATAAAATACTGCTTCGGGATGCATCGAAAAATTGGAAAGTTTCGGTCTAGTTATTCGCTTCTATTGTCACTTGTCGTGGAATGAAATATGTGTTTCTACAAGTAATACAAATTTCTTAGTTTCGTTATTTGAAAACTTTGAAGATTTATATTGTGGTAAAACGCTCGCTGAAAGTCTGTGATATGTAAGCAGATGTAAGAATATTATATATGTTGTATGAATGTTTAATATTTTTTGTAAAATTAGATTGTCTTTAAAGATATTCGTCTATCGATTTGGTCATGGATTTAAGTTTTGGAAAAATGTACAAAATAAAAGTGTAAAGTTGCAGCTTAGTTATTTGTAACAGCATGCAATTGGTATTTTGCTTTATGTTCATTTACGCTATTCTTTTTGATTATTAAAATTAACTGTTGCTTGCGTCGTTGTGCGATTTAATTAAAACTTCAGACCTTTTTGATTTGACTCCGGCGTAAAATTAGTTACGACAAATGCGTAGCTACCGACCTACTTCAATTTTTATTTTATAATCAGTTTGATATCAGGAATCTAGGCTTATACAGATGTAGGTATGTATGGATCCATCGGTGAAGCAGGTTCACGTGAATCTAATGAAATTTTCGCTTGATTACACACAGGTACAACAAAACTTCCTCTCGTTGGGCATTTAAAAATTGTCATCAAAGAAGCTTACATTCCAAATTTGTTGACTTTACTTACTGTAATATTAGAACTAGGATAATTAGTCAAGATATCCTTTTTATATGAAGAATAGATAACAATATATTAAAGGCAAAAATAATGCTATTACTTAATGAGTAACTTTTTCTTTTATAAACAAGATATTCCTTGTAATAGACAGAGTTTACATCAGCCGTTCTCTCTCGCTAGTTTTTCTCGTTAAATCCAGTTAGCGAGAAGTTCTAGCCTAGATTTTCTAATGGCTGGCTCGAATCGTAGTTTTATTTGGGTTTTACCGTCGTAGCCCGCATCAACTTCTCCGATATCAAGCCGATAAGAGTGATTGGAAACTGTTATTTTGCGAGATAAATGATGACTGCTGGAGATTTCATTGTTTACATAACTTTTGTATTGGTTAAGATTCTAAAACTACTAATGTATTAGGCAGTATATTTTTTTTACTTTTCTTAGTAATAGCGATTTATGTGTTTATAATAATGAACGTGCTTGGAAAAGAAATATATATATAATTGAGCTTGCATAAGTTAAAATATCATGAAGAAAGTATGAAAAGAGCCGCACATTACAATTGCATCTAGTCGTACCAGCAGCGATTAATAAAAACTTTGGCTTAGTCTGAAAGTATAAGGGCATAGTAAAGTCAACTTTGTTTGCCTAATATACTATTAAAATATGGACTACAGTGAAAAGCTTTACTATGTCATAGCGCGCCGGTGGTGCGAGTCCATACGTATTTCTCAAGCGAAAGAGCACTCCGTGCCTACAGAAAATTTCACTTTAAAAAGTATAGTATTCAATTCAAAATTCAAAATTCGAATCTAGTTTCGATTGAAGATCTAAAATAGCTAAAATATCTGAGCATCGATGATATCCGCTAAGCCAGGCGAGCGAACTTTGACGTCCATTCGGCTGGATATATGGCCAATCCATTCGGGCTAAGTCCCCGTGATTGATAGCTTAGCGATGACGATTTGTCTATTTCAGGCATTATTTGTGTGTTTTATCTTTAGTTTTTCAAATATGTAGAAAAAGGATTTATAATGTTACTCAAAACAGAAAACTGTGACACGTCATAGTATGTTGTTGACCAAAGACTATCTGTTGTGCACTCAATGAGTCGACGCGAATTTACACTTTTGTGTTTGTTTTTGAATTGACACCAAAAGTGGTCTATTCACTATTCAAAATTAGAATTAAAAGTCAATTGAAGATTCAAATTTTGGAAATGGCTAAAAGTAACTAAGCATCGATGATGTCCGCTAAGCCAAGCGAGCGAACTTTGACGTCCATTCAGCTGGAAATATGGCCAATCCATTCGGGCTAAGTCCCCGTGATTGATTGCTTAGCGATGACGATTTGTCTATTTCAGGCATTATTTGTGTGTTTTATCTTTAGTTTTTCAAATATGTAGAAAAAGGATTTATAATGTTACTCAAAACAGAAAACTGTGACACGTCATAGTATGTTGTTGACGCTAGACTATCTGTTGTGCACTCAACGAGTCGACGCGAATTTACACTTTAAAAGGTGCTATTTCCCTATTCAAAATTTGAATTTAATTCAAATTTCAGAAATGGCTAAAAGTAACTAAGCATCGATGATATCCGCTAAGCCAAGCGAGCGAACTTTGACGTCCATTCAGCTGGAAATATGGCCAATCCATTCGGGCTAAGTCACCGTGATTGATTGCTTAGCGATGACGTTTCGATGTGCCCATGTATGGTATTATCGTGTCTATTTCGACATTCACACGTTTATATTAATTCTGTGTTTTAGGATAAACTTTTGGAGAAGCAATCTAATTCCTTGACGTATATCAAAAAATACTGTAATCGAAACAAAGCCTAAAGTAAAGTATTTGTTGTAAGGAATTTCGTGTTTCTTATACAATCATTTGGGCCTGGGTGGTTAAGTTCCATAACAAAGATACAAGTTTTATATATAAGTTTTTATTTATATATTTTTTATGCTACAGAAGGCAAGTGGAGCATGCGGTGGAGATTTACTTGATGTTAAGTGACTGACCGCAGCCCATGAACATCTACATTAAAGTGTCGCAGATACTTTGCCGGTCTGAAGGAAAGGGAGCTCCCTCCCTAAAGACAGGATTCATGGTAGAAAGTTCAGACAAGAGTACAACAGGATGAGAAAGGAATGAGATAAGAATACAGCCTCCGGGCACGCGCTAACTGTACGACTCACAGTGCAATACTGCTTCACACCGATTTTCTGTTGAGGGTTGGTAATTACACGGATGCGAGCTTGGGCCATTCGTGCAATGCTCGGCTCCACTCTTTTATTGCTGAAAATGTTATGAAGCAGAATTACCAACTATCGCCTCTTACGACACCCACGGGTAGAAATGGGGTGGCGACACTCGTATCCTAAACCACCACACGTATTCTTACCACCACACGGATAAAATATGTTATAGTAGATATTTTTAATTAAAGAATTCTTTCTAACATCTATTGTGAACTTGAGAAACCGACCACAGTGTCGGTCGCAATATAATAATAGAATTGCGAAGCTTATCCCACATTAATTTCAATCAGAACGGATATAATAAAAAATAGAACAGGAAATTGGATATCAGATAAATGTCCTCTATCTTTTCTCTTATAATTGAGGAACATTCTATTATTGCCGCGCAACATTCTATTTTTATTTCTTAAGAATATTTTTGCCATGTACATTAAGTTTATTTTGAATCATCTCTCAACTCTAAATTAAATAACTTTATTACATTTAATGAAATGTAACAAAAGTGGAGTCGAATCGAATATTTGGCTTTTGAGGGAATGTTGAATCTATTTCAATAATAACATATTTAGGCGCATATGAGTACATCGGCATTCTATGCCCTTTTAGACCGAGAGTTTTTTTTTCATGTGTGTACCGGAGATCGAATCTAGGACTTCGCGGTTGTAAAAACCATTAAACCAATAAGCGATTATTACACTAAAATTTCAATTCTTGCACCTTAATACAGCGAAGATACTCGTAGGTACGAAATAATAATTGCATCGTTTAACCCTCTCAAAAGGTGAATGTAGCCGACTTTTCTATTTGCTTATTTGACGGCAAGTGCTAGCCTTTTATGGCTTATTCTCTTGAAGAGAGCAACCTAACCCTTTCACTACTATTTGAACGGAAACCGACTTAAAGTACGCGGGCGCATTTAAAATTTAATGAGGTGTTACTCTGACTTTAGGTTTTAGGTTACAAGAGATAGCGACGTAAAACGATTTAAATGCGTGTAATTGAACAGAAATAAAAAAAAATGGTTTTGAAAATTTTATTTTAAGTCGACATAAATTAAAAATTTAACACAACGATATCACATTTAATATCTCAAATATTTATCGTGCGGTTTAATCGGTCTTCATATGATTCAAGTACATTACCTTATTAATTATTTCATAAAATAATTATATGAAATAGGTAATATATTTGAAATAATAAAAAGACTAAAGTTAAAACGCTTCCGCGCATAAATTGCACAAAACTTTTATAAAAGGGGTGCCAACGCCGTGGATTGGAAAGGATTTTTGGTCGAATTGTGATCATTATCCCCAGATTTGAAGGGAACTTCCCACTTTATGCTTGAACCTCTCTTGATACGTTCAGACAGCTGTTTGACAAATAATCATGTAACACGAAAAGAGACATATTTTATCTATATATTTTAAAATAGACTTTGCATATTAATATGAGTATTTAAATAGATTAAACGGAACGGTGACTTCTGAATTTCTTCTTTGGCCATCGATTAGAAAATTTATTAATATAAAGATTGAAATATTTCTTGTGTTTATTTTAACGCTAGTATTTTCCATATTGAATTAAATACTTACCGGATTTTAAACGCGATTCAATACACAATATCATTTAAACCTAACGTTTCGAACACTTTACAGCCAACTTGGTCACAGGCGACAGAGCTGAGAGATGTCTTCATTAGTATTTTAAAAATTGTGTGTTTCTACCTTCACTCGTTGAAATGCTTTGAAAATATATGAAAAGTACATCGTGTTCTTAGTTCTGTGTATGAGGTCTGTATTTCTAATTTAGATCAAATGAATAGTAGTAGTAATTTTCCTTTCACCCAGCATTAATTCCTTTTTTCAATTTCCATTCCAAAGCCGGATTTAATCTGAGACGGGCTTCCTGAAAAAAGAACAGGTCAAATAGATCGAAAGGTAATTTGTGAATTTCCTTTCGGTTACATTTAGAGATCGCTACCGAGATATCACTAAAAGCTCTAATCAATTACATGATAACATCGCATTGACCCCTATACTGCGGTGTTCCATGATAAATTTATATCTAATGCTAGGGGCAGGCACGCCCTCATTCATGATATGCCTTTGGTAAGCAATATCTATCCGTATTACTCGTAGAAGACTGTGTTTATGTTCCTAGCATTTTAACGACTTTTAAATTGATATCGAAGGTTCTATGGTCTTTTGATTGGTGGTTGTTGCCCTCATACAATTGTATGCTTCGTGGTATTGTAACAATTTTCCTCTGACATAATTTCAGTTGGAGAGGTCAATCTCGATGTGGGTTAATCAAAGCTTGCACAAGCGTGTGGCAAATATTGTGAGGACCGTAATCCAACATGATTGAGGGGATCAGGTACAGGATTGATAACTTTACCTTCAGCTTTCTAACTTCACACTGCTACTGATACTGGATTAGAATTAATTTTGGTGATATTAAGATAGGTAGGTTCCCTCTTATAACTCTAAGATTCGTTTCTCCGTCCTAAGATTTGTTAATAATGAATTATAACAAGACCTGCTTATTAAAAAAATACCACAATTTGTTAGGATGTATGTATTTTGGATGAAATGTTGAATAAATGCATTCGAATAACACAATTGCTACATAGGCTTCTCAATATTCTAAGTCGTAATAAAAAAAAACGAAAGTCTAATAAAATAATTAATAATACTTTTATAGTAGTACTTATATTTGTTCTTTAACATTGTAAGCTTCTATAGCTTTTATTATTTTTTCATACAAAAAATAATAATGTAGCAACGTATAATATTCTAATATGGTTTGTTCTAGGAAAGGCATGCGATTTTAATAAAGTTTTGAGCATGTTAAGGCCGTGGGATATAGAGCAAATGTTTAAATAATTAAATGAATGTAAACGTAGGTATTTCAACCACGAGTGAGGTTAGTAGGAAATTTCTGTTGAATCATAGCGTTGTTGATTGTTTTGTACGATTTCACCCCTTTGTGCTTTCTTAAAGGTTTAAGAACGGTTTCAATAAGAATTGCATATTATATGTGCTTTGTGACCATTCAAAACTAACCAGTCTTTAAAATATGAATATTTGTCAACTGCTTTGTAGATAATTAATAGCAATTATTAGATACAAAATCTTTATTTTAGGAAACCACGGGACGAATTCTGGGGAACAAAGCCCTGCATTCAATAAGCCCAATCAAAAAACCGAAAGGAAATTAAAATGATTGGCGTTCCAAACTGAAATCGAATCAGTGAATACTTTTTCAGATATGAAGAAGTCAAAACAGCAGACTTTGCATGTCCATTACGCGAGTCTTGTCTCCACTGTAATAAGGCTTATTCCGGCTTGTAAATTGAAAATAGACGCAGTGCCATGGTCATCCATTGTAGCAGCACTCGCGCCGCTGCGAAGTCAATTAACTCTGTGAAATATGCAAATCGAGCGAATAATTCTTCTTTTATGTATTGGCGTTTGCATTCTGCGCGTTTTGCGATAAAAAGTTTATTGCCTCGGCCAGAGACTATGAAATTAATTAATTTTCTATTCCTCTCTATAATCTTTTAAATTTATTGAACCGTTTACGTTTTTGCGCTAGCTTATATTGCGCAATTCAATTTTCTGTTCCATTTGCGTGACCCTCAAACATAAATTATGAAAAATCTATTTTATAACTTATTATTGCATAAAATAACGCAAATATACCATATTTGGATGTGGATTCTTTAGTGAATTACGTTTGAATTTGGGGCAACCAGAAAATCTGTGTCTTATGCTTCAGTAGTTCATACTTTGAACATTAATTGATGTCTTTTAAAAAAATATTCTTTCTATTGTCATTGAAACTCAACATAGGTACCCAATATCAACTATATTTCCTGGGAATAGCTGTGTACAAATAAAATATCCATATTTCCCACGTTCATATCGAAACACGTGTAAAGTTTAACAAAAGCATGAAATAACGACATAGTATTTTTTCAGAACCAAATTAGATTGGCTTCCAAAAGATAATATATTTAAAAGCGAAGGCCACTTGTATGTTATTCTTTTGTCTTCAATCTATTTTACCAAACTCTTTACAAACAAGCTAAATGCATTGTTAGCTTGTTTGTAAAGAGTATGTCAGAAATGATTACAATAGTTTTGCGTGAAACACGTGTAGGTTCCCTTTATGGTTTTCGCTTACCTGAAGTACATACTACCTATATTATGGGTGGCACAGGTTTGTGTATCGCAGTTACTTTCAGAGTTGATCTTGAACTAGAGCTTAACTGAGAAAAATGGTCGCGGTAATGGTATGTATATTTTAGATTATTTCAGATTATTCATGACTAGCTTTCCGCCCGCGGCTTCGCACGCGTGTCGCTTATTTTTGTACGCAAGATTTTATATTAATTCCTGTATTTTGTAGAGGCGCACAACAAAAGTCTTAAATAATTATGGTCGCATAACCACTGATATATGCGCATGTCTATAGTTTTTTTTATAATTTTCTATAGAAATAGGTTTGACCAAAATCTGACAGTACGCGCGCCTCTTAAAATACAGAAAATTTTAGCCTACGCGAAAGAAAGCCAGGGCGGAGAGTTATTTTTTGAAGGTTTTTAAGAATTCATTAAGCGTTTTTATCGTCTTAACCTATAGATATTGGGAACATGTCCGCAACTCAACCAAAATCTCATATTGTCACGTGGTATGACACATTTACGACTTTAGAAGCGTATATCTCAAAAAATATTTATTTTAGCAAAAAACGCATTTAGAAACCTTTTTCATTTTCATTTTCAAAGACCTATCCAATGATATCTCATTTAATGATGTATTAGCGAATTTATTTTTTTACCCTCCGATTACATGTACGGAGAGTCACCCTTAAAAATATTTTTTTCAAATAAAATGTAGCCTATAAGTTGACCCTAATATTGGTCTATCAGCATGTAAAATTTTATCAAAATCTACCCAGTAGTTATTACGTGATTGACGAACATACAAACAGATAAACAGACAAACAGACAAACAGACAAACAGATAAACAGACAAACAGACAAACAGAAAAAAAAATTCTAACCATGGTTTTGGTATATGTGGAACATACATATTACATACCAATCACTCTTTTTGAAAAATATTCAATGTACAGAAATGGTTCGGTTACTCTTGTATTATATGTATTAATAAAAATAGTAATAGATGCTTTGAGTAGGTATTTTCTATACTTAATCAAAGTATCTATTATATAGGTTTTAAAATACTTTGGAATAATTAACAAATTAGTACATTTCACCATTGTCAATTAAAGAATGAATGGATGAACTTAGTAACAGTAATCATTATAATTTTATCATTTGTTTATAAGTTTCACTGAAGTTTTATTGTACCGTTTCGAGATTTAGGGGTATTGTTTTGCTTTACAACGAATTAAAGAAATAGTTTAACTGTTGAGAAAAAAATAATTTAAACAATAAATTTATAGGAAAAACTTAAACAAAACATGTTAAACTAAGTTAATCTAAACACCCCAGTATTGCTTCCTTTAAGTTAGATGCATAAATTCTTATCCTTACTTCCCGACTTAATATTATAAATACGAAAGTAACTCTGCCTGTCGGTATGTTTGTTCCTTTTTCAATTTAAACCACCGAATCGATTTGGATGAAATTTTGTACAGAGATTGTTTAAAACCCGAGATAAACAGGGTAGCTTTTATCCCGTAAAGTCCACGGGAACGGATTGAAACCGTAGGTCACATTTAGTATAATTTTCAAGTAGTTAATATGACTCATTCACCAGTTGATCTTAATTTTTTTTCTAGTTCATCGTTGCAGCTCTGCTATCAACATTAGCAGTGAACCTAGCGGCTGCGGTTGACAACCCAGCCTTACCATGCGCTATATTCGCCGGTGTGGTGGCCGCAAGCATGCCCAACGTTGCCATGGGCTTCGGCGTGTACCCCACTCCTGTGCTCGCAATAGCCCCGACAACTTCAGAAAATAATTTCTTTTAAATAGAACAGAAGATATAAGATCCCAAGATCTTATGGCCCCAAGTTTAATTTACGATTTGTGTTTTTCTGTTCTCTGAGTATCTAGGAAGTTAATTTTCTATCATTTAATTAATAAACTTAGTTTTCTTTTTTAAGTTGTGCATATAAAGTATAAATGCTATTCTATAATAATTTACATTCTATGCATTACGAAATTCAATCACACAAGTAATCAGTATATGTTTGTTAATCAGTATCGTAGAATAAGGTTTCATACCTGTACAGTATAGTAGAATACACGCATTTCTCAAGGAGCTCGGCATAGGTGCGTAGAACACGGCATAACCACGTGCTGCTTACATACATGGGTGTTTTCTTATGCAATCCTGAAAAAATAGGATATAAAGTAAAGGAAGTAGAAGTACAATTTAATGTATTTTATTCTTCTGAAATATCAAAGGCATTTAATTTATATCTATACCATCAGTTTCCACTCTGTTTACTTTATACACCCTAATTTTTATAAGATATATAAAAAAAGCATAGATATGAAGTGTTATAGAACCTTATTCTGTTTGAAGTTGCTCGAGTAAATTTCCTTGCGTAAACGTCTGTTATTACAATCAAAATTTCTATAAACGTTTAATATCATAAATAATTTTAACTCATAAAGTTATCACAATAGCTCGATTTATATTCAGCGACAGCTTTAAAGCAGTTAATGTAATAGTTGGCGTTGGTCTGAACCAAATGGACTTCAATTGTTAAACTTTAACGTTTTCATAATGGGTTTACGATATAACTTTATGTGGACACCATTTACTTTGTTTATTTGTTAGAAATAGAATTTTTACAGGCAGGAATTTTTACTGACTTGTGGTTTCGCTTCCGTAGTATAATGTTTAAAGCCCTCCTCGATCTTATATATGAAGGATTTTTTCAATCGGACGGAACAGATAAGTGTTCCTGAGATTAGCGCGTTCGAACAGATATACAAACATTTCATCTTCATTTTATTAGTATATTATATATTTTTTTTGAAATACTGTGAGACTCTCTCACACCTAAAATAAATGTCTTCGATGTATTCATTATTGAGGTAGATGCCTTGCTTTGAATTTATTAAATAATCCTCCGAGAGATCATTTTTAGGAAGTGTTTGAGGAAAGTTGGACACTTGTATGATGCCTCTCCTAAGAGATGGAACTGCAGACCTTGCTTCAAAGACCTATCCAAAAAAGGCCTCGGAAATAAACATTAGATTCCGAATTAATAATTCATTAGAAGTTGCTTGAAAGCAAAGATCATAAAAATAAAATTGTCATACACTTTTTCTTACGAACATTCAAATGCAAAATGTTAATCTGCAACCGCACAAACATCTCTGTTAAGGATTGCAGTATATTTTAAATAGAACGCGGATTTAAGAATTACATAAAGTACCTTTTTACAGAGCATCTTGGTGTATTTTACACTATGTTTATCCACTAGGACTTCCGCAAGACTCCGTTTTGCTTATAGCTTTTCGTTTATTGCGATGTTCTTGTGTTAAACTGTAACCTTATTCTGAATTTAAATTTCGAGTATTTTATTGAAGTCTCTCTATAGATTGAAAATATTTCCGAAAAAATTTTAGAGGAGTTTTCAAAAGCAGTATCTATAAGTCTAAATTATTTTTATATTTATTCTGTTTCAAACGAGTCAATTAAAATTTCATTTCAATTCAATCCAATAACATAAAATATACGTTAATAACATCCACGTTTTTTCGGTGCAGTTTAAAACTAAGGGTACTTATGGCATTTAAAAATATATGATTCAAGAGTTTAAATATAGGTTTTTGTATTAAATTATCTTGCGTTTATATTGCTCCAAAATATTATATGTACAAATTCGATCTTGTTATGATTTTATTAAACGTATTTATGTTGACAGTGGAAAAAACAATTAAATGAGTAATTTATCGTAAAATATTTTTAATATTAAATACAAATAACAGTATAGTAAAAAATTCACGAATAACATTTCAAATATGGATGAATAAATAAATTATAGAATATTTATATTGTTAACTTATACTTGTAGCCTATGCATAAAAATATTTAGTCCAGAATAATATCGTACTCTGGATTCAACTAGTTTACGGAAGATCGTTTTGTGTTTACATCAAAGCCTCGCTTTCAGTTAAGATCAACTAAGGCAAGGTTTACGTTGTAAAACCTAGTTTTTAATGATGACTATGTTTTATTAATTTGCGTTGAGTTGTATTGTAAATATTTTACAATTATAACATAGTGACTCATGAATTTAACTGCAATTATACTAGTTAGTTTAGTAGAAATTATTAACATTTAATTTCCGCTTAAATATTGTATTTACCTATAATTTGTGAGTGGTTTCTTGCTGGTATGATGCTTAAGAATAGCAGTACTTAACCTTTCGAGTAGGAAGAGTTAAAATATAAATTTTCAAAATTTTCAAAGTTTTGAAAAGCCAACATTTTTTTCTAGCCAACAATAAATTCATAAGAAAATTTCTATAAACGTATTCATATATAATTTTCATGTCTCTGTAGGTCTTTTAAATTAATAAAAAAATTCGATAATATCTCGCACTTCTTTTTTTAAATTTAAATTAAAAGTTAGAAAATCACCTAAAGGACTCTATATGAGTACGGTTGTTACGCAAAAAACTGATATTATGTGGAACTAGATTATAAGAGATTATAAGATTCAAAACTTCACATTCATGTGAAATCGCATTATTTCAATTGATTACGTCCTTAGAAAATAAACATCATTTGTGTAACAAAATCTCATCATCATCATCATCTATCTGTTAAAGGAAGTTCGATATTTTTATCGATATATAAAGATGTTTGCATTTAAATATTGGCTTAATGGGGTCGTTTATGACTTGAAATAAGATCGATGTATCTACTTAAAAAAAGTTTAAAAATTATTCAATCAATCAATCGAATCTATAGAAATGCTATCTAATCAGTTAATTTAAAAACGCTACAATAGCGTTTTATTTCAATCATTAGATCGGTTTTCTGTCAATAATTTAAAACTGGTGATGAATCACATACAATCAAAATTCCATTAAATCGCCTTGGGATAGTAGGCTATCCCAATTAAAAGTACCTTATGTTTTTAATAAGCTGTAATAATTGGGAATTTGAAAAAAAAATAATTAATGATTATTTTTATATATTTGAACGCTTTATTATTATTAATATTGA
>LQNK01000786.1:387318-410387 GCA_001586405.1 Phoebis sennae | reverse complement strand
ATTATGAGCACACGATTTGAACGTGTCATATTATATTCAAATTAATGTGATATTGAACGTCAGCAATGTCAAGAAAATGACAAAAAAATAAACATAAATAATAGATGCTGTAGATTTAAAATTATCAAGAGACATCACAACAAAAAATATTTCATTTCTGGCCGTTAATTTTTCCAGAAACAAATATTTTTTTCTCTAGCTATACAACCAACAAACTTAAAGGTACAACTTAGGCTCAAACTACCTGAACAATGGGAACAGTAGGTAATTGTTGAACTAATTTTCTACAACGCTGCTCCCGAATCGCGACAGCTACGCGATGCTTAATTATTGTTACTTTACACTTGGTTAGATGCTTATTTGTGTACAACTCTGCACCAGGAAATACACGTTAACAAATCGTTTAAACAATTTTCACCTCTACGTTAATACATGAAAGGCGGGTTTTGTACAAGCTATTTGAAATATGTTCGTTCATACATGTACATTGGTCGTTGCTTATTATGATGTGCCCAAGTGTAAATTAGCAGAGGTTATCATCTGTCGGTAAAAACAGGCGGGATATTACAGCTCTTTGCTCCTGTATAAAGCACGTAATGTGGAAATGTTTCAGTGTAACTGTAAATATTTGGATTCATCAGTAAAGGCAATTTACATTTTTAAGTTTTAGCATTCAAATATCAACTTTTTTAATAAAGTTTTATTTCGTTTGAAATTATATGAAGTAGGTAATATGGATCTTGCCAATTCTAATTTGCGATTGAAGAGCAAGGATAAACTTTTAACTTTTGTTAAAACAAAAGAACTTTAGTAGTTATTATTGAAGATGATTTATGAAGCATGCAGATGCAGTGTGAAGTGACTACGGGCATGCTCGGTATGACCACTGACGACAAGACCGTCACCATCTATTGGAATAATTTTGGATGAAATTAATTGAGGCCTCCATATTTTTGTTTACTATAAGAAGCATCTTATTGTAGTGGCTTCGGCATTCGATATAATTAAATATATTAATCAAACAAAAACAGCTTTTATTACGTAAAGGAAAATGAAACATATACGCAAAGCAAATTGAACTCGATTCAAGTATTTATCCGTTGTGCTGTGTAGATTTTGTGGTCATAGGAGTGGTGACTGTAGGAGTGGATTCCACATCCACGCAGGCTACATGAGGCACGCTCGCTAGGGCCATGATTGCTGCTGAAGTGATGGATGAGTACCCGAAGTCACTGCTGCCTTCTACAGCTGGAGTGACTGCGAGTGTCGACACCAATGCAGCTACGATGAACTGGAAATAGAACAAGGATAGTATATGACATTTTTTGGCTAAGTATACACGATACAAAAATTGGATGTGATTTTGCTTTAGTTTTTTATTCTATCGAAATATATAAAGCTTTTGAAAAAGTAATTCAGATAATATAGTGACAAATTATAGTCTTAATTGCAAATAATTTTCACACATTAGTGACTTATTTTTATTCAGTCTCATTGAGTGCGATCCTTTTTAGAACGAAGTTGTTGATTAACCATTGCAATAATAGCAGTTACATAAAATAAAACAAAATTGCTTACCACTACAGATATCATTGTATTGTGATAGTCTTACTAAACTTTTCTAGTTTTCAGGACCGACTACGATATTCAACTGAAACTCACTAAAATGTATCACCTTATATATTCAAATATCTATAATCTAGGCGACCAAAAATATATGGTAATAAAACACGTATTGTAAGAGATTATCTACAGTGAAACAAATTTGCATGCATATTTGAAATGATGTATAATATGCATAATTTTTGAGATATTTGAAATGTTAACAAGGTGTTAAATATTGGTTAAATATGTATGTTAAATTGATGTCATACTTTAAATTTGACTAAAATGCATTAATAAGAATACTTTTTACATTTTTACAAGTTCGTCTTCCGGCCAATTTTTATTTTTATACAATTTCTGGGATGTAAAAACCAAACATTCAGTAAAATTAAAAACATATTGGAACGAGTATATTGGGGAAATTTATCCAATTTCCAAATCACTGTTTGGTTAAAAATAAATTCTAACAAGAGATACAATGTCAATTATTCAAATTAAATTTAATAAATCAACAGTGAGATAAGATTATTACTTACTTTAACGAACCATTTGAATTCAAATTTAGTTCAGATTTTTTTAAATAATCTATCAAAAATAAATTATAATGAAATACATGCAACAATAGCTATTTATTACTCTAAATCGTATAAATAATTAAAAATGCCATTGAATTTGTTACGCTTATAACAGACTAGCTTTCCGCCCGCGGCTTCGCACGCGTGGGCCACTAATTTCTGTACTTTTTAGAGGCGCACACCAAAAGTTTAACAAATTACGGTTGAAGGACCACTTATATATGCGCATGTCTATAGCTTTTTTATAATTTTCTATGGAAATAGGTTTGACCAAAATCTCACAGTGCGCGCGCCTCTTCTAAATACAGAAAATTGTAGCCCACGCGAGCGAAGCCGCGGGCGGAGAGTTAGTTACTTTTTGAAGGTTTTAGGGCATTCATTGAGTGTTTTAATGTCTTAATCTATACGTTAAGAGTATAAAAAAGCATGTTCGCAACTCAACCAAAATCTCACATTGTCACGTGGTATAACATTTTCACGACTTTAGAACCGTATATCTCAAAAAATATTTATTTTAGCAAAAAACGCATTTAGAAACCTTTATTTCATTTTTAAAGACCTATCGAATGACACCTCATTTAATTATCTATTCGTGAATTTATTTTTATACCCTCCGTTCACATGTATGGAAAGCCACCCCTAAAAATATTTTTTTTAAATAAAATGTAGCCTATAAGTTGAATCTAGTATTGGTCTATCAGCATGTGAAATTTTATCAAAATCTGCCCAGTGGTTATTACGTGATTGACGCACATACAAACAGATAAACAGACAAACAGACAAACAGAAAAAAATTTTTTTAACCATGGTTTTGGTATCTATAGAACATACATATTGCATACCATTTACTCTTTTTGAAAAATATTCAATGTACAGAAATGGTTCGGTTACTGTTTTATTATATGTATAGATACGATTATTGGAACACCTAGTTACGATTTAAAATTACAAGCTGAAGATTTAAAAAATTATTAGCATGCTAAATTATTGCACTGCAGAAAATCTATTGAGATGCGAATCGCTGGTATTATTAGCGTAAAATTGTTATTTTTCTATATTCTAGACTTTCGAGTATATAAGATTCATATTTTCAGTTGACTATCGACTATCGACAGTCGATTTTGAGAATACTACCTTCAGCAAAAACTATCGTAGTAAAATGTTGCCTATAGTGGTAAGTAAGATTTCTTTTTTATTTTTGACCGCTGTTGATTAAACCTTTAAACCAGAACTTGCAAAAAAACATACGACGTAAAGGAAAGTTGGCCATAGCCCAGGATCGGAATTTTTTCTTTCTTTTTCTTCTTTGGGACTTGTTATTTATTAAATTAACTAGAAGAAATGAATTAAATGTTTTTTACTTAGTCCTTAAATAAAAAAGAAAAAAATAGTTTGGCTTTATTGTAATAACTTAATTAATTTGCTTCAAATACTAGAATGTTCTAATTCTGAAAAAAATAACAGATTATTTAGATTCTAATAAGATTTATAGACAGATTGTCAGATATAATAAGATTTACAAACTTGTACTCTATAAATTGTGTACATAGCATTTATGTTTTTTATTTTTAATATAAGGCACAATGAATATCTACATTATGAAGATAGAGTAACAAGTTTAAAATATATGTTATAATACAATTATAATAACATAAATATTATATGTTACAAAAGTTACCTAGATTTCATCATGAAAGTACTATGGATAATAATCTGAATTCGCAAGCTTGATGAATAATATTGCACAAAATTATTTATGAATATTGTAAAATTAAGGAAATTAAATGTCGTCGTGAGAACTTTAACATTCCTTATTCTTAAATATTTGCTAGAACTATTTCTAAGCTTCATTAGTGGATCGAAAATCCAATCATATCCGATTTTTTCTTCGTTTTAACATTTTTTTTTGCAACAGGCATGCGGAACATGCGATTCACCAGATGTTTATGCCCCAGCCCATGAACATCTACAACATCAAAGTGTCAGCACCAAGAGCAGATGCTTTGCCAGCTTGAAGGAAGGGGAGGGGATAAGGAGAGGATTTATGATGGGAAATTAGGACAGGAGTAGAACAGGATGGGAGAGGAATGGGATGGGACATCCCGGCCTTCGCTCATCGTACAAAACATAGGTCATATACAAATATCGCCCGGTTCTATTTCAGTTCATCGTAGTTGCCTTGGTGTCGACATTAGCAGTCACTCCAGCAGTAGAAGCTACCAGTGACTTCGGGTACACATCCATCACCTCAGCAGCGATCATGGCTTTAGCGAGCGTTCCATACGCCACCTGCCAAGATGTGGTCACCACGCCGGTAGTCACCACACCCGGTGTCACCAAGTCTACTCATCATGGATAATATGTCTATATAAATGATAACTTCTGATGTTCCTGTTTTGCTGTAATAAAAAAGCTGTTATTCTGACTGAATTGTTGTAATTATATGACATACATATTATTAAATATAAAAAATCCTGGACATTTAATACAACGCCATTTAGTGCCAAACTAAATAAAGCTTGTACTATGGAACCAAGATAACTGATAAATATACTTAAACATACTTTTTTTGTAAATACATACAAACAATAAATATTTGAACTCCCGACAGTAGAAAATAACAATGTTCATCACATTATAATTTTCTTCTCGTGGGAATCGAATCGTCACCCTCCGGCGCAACAGACCATCGCTGTATCCACTGCGGCTCGAATTCTTCATATACACATCTATTAACATCTTATAATGTATACAATAGTCACTGTAACAAATAAAAATAAAAACTAGCCAGACAAAAAAGATGGACACTTTCCCTTAGTAAATGAAGGACGTGAAATGATCTGAAAGTTTGGCTTTAAAAATGTAAACTACCTTCAGTGACGAATCCCAAAAGTTTCAGGTACACTGAAAATGTCTCTATGGGCCGTCCTTTTTTCAAGAACTTAGTGATTACAAAAACAGATGGGATATAAATTTTGCCTGTTTTTCACCGAAAAAATGATAACCTTTAATTTATACTCGGGCATCTTAATAAGCAACGACCCCATACCCATATTTCGAATAGCTCATTGTTGAAACGATTTGTTCGTATGTATTTCCTGGTGCAGAGTTATACAGAAATAGGCATCAAACCAAGTGTAAAGTAACAATAATTAAACATAGCGTAGCTGTCGTGATTCCGTGGCAGCGTTGTAGAAAATTAGTTCAACAATTACTGTTGCCATTGTTTAGTACTTTGAGCCTAAGTTTTATCTTAAATATGATTACCTGGTAAAATTAACATTTTAGCTAGCGTCAAGTAGAAAAGGTACACAGAAAGTTAATAGCTCCCCTGACCGAGTTCGGCCGTTGTGGCCAATCTCAACAGAGAGTATGCGCTGCGCCAGCTGCGCAGGAGATATTATAGTACACAAGTGTACGCGCGAATGTAGATGCACTTTATTACTACATACTCTATTCCTTTTTACTCTCATAACTCGATGGAACGGTAGACCGACATGACCGGCGAGAGATCAGGCGCAGGACCAACGACTTTACGTTCTTTTGTTGGAATGTTCCGTGGCCGTCATCTTCCAGATTCAGGGTTGTTACTGAGATGTCCTTATCAGAAAAATAAAATTTTTTTTGGCCCACCCGGGATTCACTAACTAAGCCCCCTTTATGAGACTAAAGGGTGATATTAAAGTAGGCTTTTAACTAGGGGATTTCGAAAAATGTAGGATATCGAAATAGGTATCGAAAGTGAGTGATTTTCAATGAAAACTGCAGAATGTAGTCAAAGACGCAACCACTAGACCAACGATGCATACATATAAAATAATATATATATATATATGACATATATATACACGTATACATCTTGCTGGAAGGGAATATCTAAATTTAGGTCACTGTGGCCACGTTTAATGGAGAGATCTCGTTTCGCAGCCGAATACTAGAGTAACGATGCCTGATTGATTAACTGACTGGAACACTACCTACAAGGAAACTAATAATGGTAATTGTATTAAACATATGGTAGGGTCATTATGTATATGATGTTTGCAGTATATATATGATGGAAGTTGCTTTAACTCCTTACTTATTGCAATGGTCGGTACCGGTCAGTATTATTTAGTTTAGCTGTTCAGTATTATCAAGGTATTATTTAAATTAATTATATTTCCAGGAGGATTAAACAAAAGGAAACTATTAAAGTTTTACTTTCATAAGAAAGTCTTATAGAAAATATATTTCATAGTACATTTTCTACCCCGATGGGAAATTGCGTATGGACCGTAACTGATCCGGGTATGAGGAATCATCCTTATTTGGGCTACACTAAAATATTAACTTCGAGGTTAATTACCAACACAAACTTTAAAAGCCTAACAGTTTCATATGGGTCATTAAGCTAAGCATATACAAAATGCATTCAACAGCATTTTCTCATTCTCAATGGGACACTACGGATGCTCCAGAACTGACCGGGCGGGTGACATTTAGAAAGAAAGAAAGAAGAAAGAATACAGTTTATGTGAAACAATTATGTAGATACATGTTAATTAAAAAATATAAAAAAATAAAAATACATAATAGGCACACAACTGTCACAAAAAGGTCCAACCTCAGCATTATGCTGCGCTGGCCGCAGACAACCAGCGCTGGTCTTCCGTTTGGGCCCTTTCGCGATATTAGACCGTGTACTCCATACCACCAAACTCAATGATATTTTGTAAACAAACGCGTTTCCATGACTGCAAAAAAGAAATAATTAATATAAAGTAAAATAAAGAAAAAATTATATACGTATGTAAGGGATCGGTAGACATTCTTACAGAACACCGATGGCATGGAGCACAAATTTTTGTGTATTTAATAATTGTGATGCACTAAAAATATTCATAGTTAATGACCAAATACAAACATTACAGGCTTTATTTTTAGTTTCATAAGAGTCAATGTGAAACCTTATATAAAATGCATCCAACAGTACTTCGTCACTCCCGATGGGACACTCCGGATGGACCGGGACTGACCCGGATATGTGATATCATCCTTATTCGGGCTGCACTAAAATATTAACTTGTAGTAAACGTAGCATGAGCTTCAGCACTGCGATTGAAGTGTTGTTTATGAAATTCGATATGAATGAAACCTCATGACAAGAAAATGAGTACAGGTTTTCGGTCTTAATTTGGAAAATAAAATTTCTGTATGGAATGCATTTAACTTTTTAACTTATTTCTTTAAGTTTTAGATTTAAATTCAAATTGTAAAGCCTTGGTTTCGTGAATATATTTTACGATCAAACATGATTTTAGTATGTTTTATGTAATTATTTATAAAAAACTTATAGAGTCATTAAGACTGAATGTATTCTTTATCTAAATGTTCGTACAACAATATGTTTTCTAATTTTGCCCACGTTTTTAGTGTTTCGTTCTAAAAAAAACGGTACGTCAGAAGGCTTTTCTAAGGAATATTTGTTTCAAAAATAATACTTTATACTCTTAATAAAATCTGAAGTTTACAGGAAAAATTTGCAATCTCTTAAAGTAAAGTACCTAAATATATTGTTAAATTTTTTCAAGTTTTAGGTCCTAAAGGCGTCATTTGTAACTCTCCTTAAGGTATGAGACCTTAAGAAAAGTTAAGTATAAAATGATTTATGTTTTTACTTAGCGTAGGATAATTATCCCTCGCATGGGAATTTCATCCCTTCTTAAAAGCTTACGTACGGCCCGTAAGGACAGTAATTTTCAAATTATATTACTTGCCTTGGAATTTCTTACAAAAGCCTTATGATACTTGTTTCGTATAGTCTTATTATAAAACAGGAAATTCTGTAACGTTCTTATATAAAATTCACTTTGATGCAAAAATTGTGCGAGCAACATTTTCACGATCCTTGAGGTGAATATCTCGTAAAGTATTTATCTTATCAAAAAACATTTTTAGGACTTTAATATTTTTTAAAGAACTAGAATATTACGCGTAGACGCACCGAGCTGCGAGTATAGAGGATACGAGCTTCACACGAGAATCTGATGTAGGGGAAGGATCCCTGTTTCGCGTCGATGCATTGTAGTTCATATAGAGGCACTGACATTTTTGTAGACGCACCGAGCTATCCGTAGGGGGTCGTCGGTCGAGGGAGGGGAGATTTAGCTTCGTGTAGAGGATCCGAGAGCCTACGGAAAAACACAAGTAATGAATTAAATGAAAGTGGATAACATATAATAAATAATTTCTTGAGTAATAATTGCTATAAACAGTTGGTCATGTCACTTTTATCCATCCACAAATTTGAACGTAGAGGCAATATAGTCAAGTACGTCAGTAGGTTTCTTCTTTTAATGATATTTTTCCAAAGAATAATAATAATACAAGTTGAGTACTCGAATGAACAAATTATCGACATTGAAAACAAGTATTATCAAATTTCGCCGGGTTGAATTAGAACCAATAGGACCAAGAGACAGTTGTGATAACCATCGAAACTTCGAAACGTATTCTATATGTACGTATCCCGCTCAAACAAGAAAGTGGTTCCATAAGTAAAAATGCAGCAGATATATCGAGTTTAGTTGTTATTTTAGACCGCCTTCTATGTATTGTTACTAATCTATCATCATTCAAAGGTGTAACGTTGTAACGTTACACGTTATAATATTATAAAATTTATCTTATTTTTAGCCTTTTTATCAATAATATTTATCAATATATAATCTGTTCAAACTCATTTTTTAGTCTATGCAATATCGATTTTTAAACTGTTGTCAAAATGTCATTTCAAACGTCATTCATACTAGATGATCTGTGGTTCCTCCATACCGGCCAGCTGGGGTATATAAGGTCGAGCGCGTATGCGCCGGGTCCTTCTTTTTAATTAGAAAAATCCTTGCAAGTGGACACCGAATTATTATATATATATATCTGCCACGAGTACAGTGTTACAGTCAATTGTAATTAATTTAAATTATTTAACACTTATTTGTGTTCATATAACCCCACTGGGGTGTCACGCTACGGGTGAGAATCTTTCACGCTACGGTTAAGCATCTGTCACGCTACGGTTAAGCATCTTCAACGATACGGCTACATTTTCAACGCTTCGGTTGAAACATTTGTAACGCCACGGCTACATTTTTTACGCTTCGGCTGAACAATCTGCCACGCAACAGCTGCATCTTCCGGCTTACGGAACCGAGGAATATTTGCTACGTTTGGGAATCTCTGTTGAAGAGATTGTTCGTGTTCCTGCTGAAGGGACACGTTGGCATTCCTCGGGCAGAGCGGCTACATGTGGCCAACACACCTCCAGGCCTACGCACCCAGGCGCACCCTCCATCCAGCGCCACCCTTTTTATTCAGGGGAGTAACGGCCCTACTTGTAGCAATAGACCTAGGCACACCACGACCCTTATTCTTAATATTATTTAATCTTTTTATTGTATAATTTATTTAATATACATATTGTTGTTGACTATACGGTGTCTTTTATTAACCCCACCGTAAACGTCACAAAGGACTGTGAAATAAATAAGCGACTTTAGCAAAATGTAGAACTTGTTGAAATATGAAATTACAAATGACTTCTAACTAAAATATCTTATGCATTATAATTGTTTAACGATTAATGAGTACCAACAGTTTCGGATCGTTTCTGGAGGTTAAGACAAAACTGTCAGCCTCTACCGAATAAAGAAGTAGTGAGTATAAACCGTGCTTACTATTTAAAATCTTATGAATTCAATACTTAAAGCATTTAAATATTTCTAAACGAGTAAGACTAACAGTCCGTAAAACTCAAAGAACTGTCACTGAAATCAATAAACCTCCATCTGTAACCTGCCTTATGTACATAAGTACTGCGGGGACCGCGAACGTCGACTCAGATTAAAAGTACCCAGAAGATCCTCATGAAATTATAATTTAATTTTTTCTTGAGAAAACTCATTTTGTCTGGAATAAAATTGTGAATGTATGATGCAGCTTGATTACACGGAGAGCAATTTATTCGCTTCATGTAAATTTTACATGAACCTGGTAAACTCTACTAAATGTTATGAAGATTTAAATTTGTAATAGGATCGCAGTGATATTGAAATAACGTGTTTGTACAGTCCAAGTGTTTGGTCTTATAAAAGTGGATTTTTGATTAAAGCAATAAGAAATATCGGTGGATATTTTACTAAAGTGATTTTTTTGACAATTTAGTTTTTAATTGACCATTTACCTACCGTGTGTAAATGATGGAAAGTATAAATTAATGTTATGAGAAAGATTTTGGTGGGTTGGAATTTCTCCTTTACAATAAAACGCATATAAAAGTTATGCTAAAAAAATATCTAAAAATATGCCAAATATGAGCTATATACGAAACACAGGTATATTAATCGAAATGAATGTGCTTGAATTACTTCTACTTAAATAAAAAGAATAATATAATGTTTACAAAATGATCAATAATTTTCATCAATATATGTATATAATGTATTGGAATTTAAAGTAACTAATGTGTTTTTCCTCAAATAAAAGCACTTCAACATAATCTAAATATTGAAGGTAATTAGCAATTATATGACCTCGTAGAGAAATATTTACAGCGAAAGAACAACTTAATTGAATATTCCCGAAGCACGAAATCTGTTCGTGTTCACAAAATTAAAAAACTTAAATGCTAAATGGTAAAGTTTGTCGCGTGCTCCGACCGCGGTCAGATGTTATGAAAATGGAAATAAAACCAGTCATTAACAATGTTCGTTTCCAGCAGAAACTTGAAGCCACAACTGAATTAAAACTCATTCACATTTGCGTAGTTAATTTATTTATTGCTATTTTTCCACTCACGGGTTCACTCGCGTGGACTACAAAATGCTGTTTTTTGGAGAGGCGCGCGCTCAGTGTGATATTTATGTCAACCCTATTTCTATAGATTATAATAAAAAAATAAGAAATTACATATCTCAGTGGTACTGCGATAATTTTTTAAAACTTTTGTTGCATCACAGGCAATATTATTAAATATTAAATTTAAAATATTAATAAGTACTTTATTACATTATTTGTACAGAAAATGCGGGCCGTACGATACGGGTCAGTGGACGCACTTGTGTCACATTCTATACAAAAAATATTACGATCTGTCAAATGCTTTGTGTCATGCGTGAGACACCGATATGTGGGCGCTTAGCTTTAGTGGGAAGTAGGAAGTAAGAAAAATAAACTTATTGCGTATTTTTTCTATTTTCATACTCTGATTGACAGCCCGAAGAACTCTCTTGAATTATATAGGTTTGTACGTGTATTTGTAACCCGTTGTAATTCAATGAGTAAGCACTGTATCCGTGGCGAAGCTTTAGTGAGAGAATAAGAAATTGATATCATTAATTCTGTAGTAGGTCAAGAGGTAGATGTGTGTTACTTACCTTCCTATTTTCACTGATAGATTTTACTGAGAACCTAGGACCACTTAACGCTAGTACTAAGAACTTAATATAATAATATATAGAAGTGAATATAATTATTAAGTTCACAATTTATGAATTGTAGCAACAAATATAAATAATTGTTTTCTTCATGTATACGAAAAAGTAGAAAGTAGTTAATGAATATAGTACAATATAAAATCGCTGACAAATTTTTTGTTTAAAAATTTTTATTTCTCTTAAAACTAGTAAGTGACGTACAACAAAGCTTGGCCGTTTGCAGAATAATAAAAGTCAATTTTATTCTACGTTCAGTTGATCTCATGAGATCAATTACGTCTTACCTATATTAACCCAAACTTTATATTGCCTCTTGGGTACCGTTATTTCGTACTTTTACGAGACACGACATAAACTTCGAGATAATTTTATTGTATAAATTCAATTTTTGTCATATAGCGATGTAACTCCACTTTATATATGAGCCTCCGAACGTGAGTTATAGTTGGTATAAAAATACAATTCCTTATTTTTAGCCTTTCCTTCCTCAAATGTTAGTAAATTTGGCGCAAAGAAATTTGAAAATGCTGTAAAGTTTTCAAAAAAGCTAACGGTTTTTTTAATTGAAATAGTACTAAATCTAGAAATAACCCAAATAATAAAGGTCTAATTGACAAAAATTCCAAAGAGAGAATAATTTCAGAGTCCATTTTAAACCTAGAATATCTTAAAATCCCTTTCAGTAAATGGAATTTAGATTCCACAAACAGAGATTTATTCAATATTCTCCTAAAACAAATAAAATGATGTAGAAGCGTGTTCACATAATCTTCTTTCAATGTCCGCGGCTTTATCTTGCCACAGGTGCACTGCATTCGCTAAGCCTCTAACATATGTGGGTACATAATCATGTAAGTTCTTTACTAGAAAGACACGCAGTATTAATAAAATATTTAATAATAATTTAATAATTTATAGTCTAAGTCTAAAAATTTATAGTCTGTCACATTTACAATCATTAAAAATTAAATGGGTTTATTCGTAGGTGTATATATATATATATTTATATATAGATATATATTATTGACTACTACTATTATTTTTATCTTTTAATTTGTATTGTGACTTCTTGATGGAAATTTTTAGTATTCAATTCAAGACTTTTTTTATACTATTTATTAGTAAACTTTATTTAATTACAACCGGTTTAAAAAATTGATCATCAAGCAGTAAACATATCATTTTATATATCAATTCTTGTTAATTTGCACTCATTAGGCATAGGTTTTTTAATCAAAATTTAATCAAAGTCCCATATTTCACCCAATTAAATATAAATTATTTTATATTAAATTTTATTCATTATATTTTATTTTACAGCAACAAATATAAAATTTGTCAAAACATAATATCAAGATAAAAAGCCATATAGATTTAAGATTTATTCGCTTTACTATGAAGATTATATTCGGTCATTACTCCGAAGCCTAATGAGAGATAATTTGAGACGTAATTAGGACATATTCGGCTAATTAGTACGTGATTCGAATGTAAAAATGTATTACGTCTTGTATCGTATATTATTCATGATATGTATTAATGAGACCTGTTATTAAATGAGAAGACTTAGAATTGATGATAATTTAGCAAATTGTATTTTACCCTTTGAAAAATGTTTATTGGTTTGCGTGTTAGGCGTTATAACTATTGGACACGTGAAAACCAAATGTAAGAGAATGACAGGGCACAAAACGCTTATTATCGTACTTCCTTGTAAATAAAAATCGATTAAAGCACTTAGCATCCGCCTCATACCTACCACAGATTTAGCTGATCTTCTTATTTTTTTTTTATTTTCTGTAAAATCAAAAATCCTATATAATTGGTAAATTTATTTGTTTGAAATCCAAACTGTTTTGTCGGTTATCAGTAAGTAGGCACACAGCTCAACGGGTACGTCCGTTCACCACAGACGGTGTGAGGTGTCAGAAGTGACACTGTAGCGCTCCCATCGTGCTAACATTTATTCAATATTATGAACACCAAAAATACAAAATAGAACCACAACTACACACCACATTTATAAAAGGATAATAAGAGACGTGGCATAAAATCATTGATATAAGAAACATAAATAAAACAAAAAAAACAAATCAACTACAATATTGATATCTGTTGGCCTCTTTACGTATTGCTATAAGTATGTATACTTCCCGCACGAATCCTTTACGGTTCGAGTTTGTAACACTTTACGCAATATATCTGCGGGAGGGCGATACATGTCTCTAATTTTATTCAATTTGTAACTTTCCAACCCGAAACTTTGGTGATGCATGACTCGAACAGTAATTTGACTTTTATTGCCTTCATTTGCTCAGATATTGAGAAAGGTTCGCTAACTCAGAGGGAAGTTGAATTGTAATTTCGGTTTAAATAGACAGAAGAACGATCGTTAGCTGTATGCAAAATTTTGTATGAAACTTTGCAATAAGTTGAAATCGATTTTCATTGTTCAAAGAATAGTATGATATTATCCTAACTTATATTATCCATAAGTTGGAGTTGCTGTAATCCTACCAATAATATTATAACAGCGTCTTCGCCACATTTGAAAATACTACTAAAGTAGTGTATTAGTCTAATGCTTGAAACGGAGCGTATTATACACAATATGTTGTTTTGGAAAATAAATATTTCTTTACAAGAATATTCTCGAGCATAGTTTCTTTTGTTTTAGTGGGAAGTATTTTAGCAGTATAGTTGAGTATTCATTCTCTATTGACATAGCAAATGGTTTGGCATAAAAATAAATCTAAATAAATAAATATTTTCTTCTATATTCTGCCCGCAGCTTCCTTCGTGTTACTTTTGGGGTATAAGAAACAAAGGTATCCATCAACTAATTCCAGCTAATTAGGTTTAGGTAAAAGGAAACCTTTAATTAATAGCCTATCTATATTCAAAAATTAATCAGCAAACATCAATCTTGTTGACATTTATAATATGAGTAGGATTAAATGACAATCGAGAATAACATAAAAGCGTTAACAACCCTTTCTCGGTTTCGAAATTCAAAATGTTTTAGATATATCGGCATATTCCCGTAAAGCCTACACGTACATGAAAAATAACACGTGTCCGTGGCATTTATTAAAGTTCAAAAAGCAACCACAACCCTTTGTGCACCCATCAAGCTCGCACTTTCCTATTTTGAACTCTACCACGTGAAACGTATAGCAATTTGTTGTTTATGTTTTATTGTCCTTAATTCCCGGGAATTGACTTAGATATAATAGAAATTAAATATCATTACTGATATTTTAGAGATAAGATTAATGAAAGAAATTATAGAAATTCAAATATGATGAAATATGATATATCTCACAAATTAAATATATTTTATTGTAGATTATGATAAAAAAATATACAGGCAAACGTTTAAGTACCATAAATGATTTGTTTTATAACGAATATCCAAATTGTAACAATATTTCTTATTAAGAAAATATTAACATTTAAAATAAGCACTAGCACATAAATGAAATGAGGCAAAATATAAAATATGAATACATTTCATGCAGATATTATGCAATAAATGTTGAACTTTCTTCACTACAGTTGAAGATCAAGCGTCTAGCACACGTCCATTAAAATCACACATTTCCGACAGAAATGACAGTAATAATGCTTTGCTAGCATTATCTGTGGCGTGTCACCGTACGAACTATTGGCGCCAACCCAAACGCTTAGAATATAAAAATGTACAGAGCAAGCAATGCACTATGGACTAATCTATGGTCTAATGATTCATGATCTGTGGAATAATCAGAGAAAATTATGCTTAATTAATAAATGAATGCTGAAGAGATTTTGAATTCTATCCCAAGCGGGAAAATTAAAAGGTTCTATCCGTCAGATATGAAGGCTGATGAACTTTTTGTCCCTAAACAAAATCATTAAAAGTTATGTTAAACTACCAATAAATAATAATATGTAGGAAAACGGGATTTTAGTAAAGTAAAATATCGATTGTTAATTTTAGTTATTATTCGTCTCTTACCGTCTTACATCACGGTAATATTTTAGCAGTGTGATGTGTTCATACCCTTGCTACGGTTTATTTAAACCCAGGCTCGCGCTCTATACGATTTGTGCTCTAAGGTCGTCTCTAATTTTTGAAAACAACATGGCGCTTCTCCAACGAACGCCAACTGTGATAGTGAAATACATTTTTAGATTTATTGTGGGCCAGCATTGTTCGCTGTGAATGGACGTTATTTAACCGTCCCGAATTAACGTTTTGTTTCGTGAAAAATATGGTCGTTTTTAACTGATCCGTAGAAACGAATTCACATCACAGGAATTGGTGTAATTATTTATATGTTATATCAAATGAATAATGTATATTATAATTTTTGTATTTACTTATTTTTCGTCAACAGTAAATTAGTACATAGAAGAAATCTTTATAACCTCATAATTTGTTCCGGTTCTTAGAACAAACTGCTTAAAAGAGGCAATAGCTACATTACCTCTTTTAACTCGTTCATTTTTACTATCCATAAATTCAAAGAAAGAACATTTGTTCTCACTGAAAATGAGTTCGAGGGGCCATTACTCGAATCGTAACTAAAAATTCTATAGCAGCTATTTGGCACGCGGCTGAATTCTATGTCTGAAGTTACTTCGATTTTCAATAGTTATAAACTGCTTCTTTACGACAAAAACTGTTCAGTGGTGAACATAACTACTGCGTTTTAGTGAATGTTTAACGCTTTGGGCTAAAGGAAATCGCCTTTTATAAAATGGCGTGCATTGAGCGCGCATACTGCAGCATGTTGCAAAGACTGAATAGTATCTGTAGTGAATACTCTAACAAATATTTAAAAGAAAAGTAATTTACACAAGTTATTTAGGTTTAGATGAACCACATTTATTGAGGTAAATAAAAGAGCTTTAAAGTACTGTCATAAAAGCCTTATGTTTAAGGACGAGCTTATTTTAATTAGGCACCCATTTTCTCTTTAACATTTTCTAATTATTCTAAACTATGTTTTGGGTACTAAGTTTCAACTATATAAGATATTTAATCTGAAAATGTTTGGTGAAAGAATACCTATCCTCAACCTAACGTTAATGAAACATTTCATAAGGGAAAAGCTATTAAAAGATATAGAATTAAAGTCTTTTTCACACTATTTCCACAATTATTTAATAAATTATTATTAACATTTAATAAACTTTTTTAATTTACAGCAAATGCGGTTTCGACAAATTATGAAATGAAATGAAATGAAAATATTCTTTATTGCACACACCAAGAGAAAAAAGTCAAAGTAATAGGCTAATTATCATGTGTAAGTAAATATTAAAAAAGTATTTTTTTAATAAATGTGGAAATTGTGCGAAAAATACTTTAATTCTATGGAATTGCATTTTAAAAGAAAAATGCAATTCCATCAAGAAGGTACAATAAAGTGTATCAATTATGAAAAGCTATTACCTTGATTGATTATATACCTAACATAGAATTTAAAGTAAGAAAGAGTAATAATAATCACTCAATATGATTTCAAAGCCTTATACAGCATTGTTTACAACAGATCGAAGCAAATCCTCAAAATCTACGAATCAAACGTATCAATGATGTTATGATACGTGACATCGCATAAAGGGTTTATCCATAAGGCTTTAAATCTGTAGAGATATAAGGGCATAATCACCGGTATTTGTTCAGGTCCCTGTTTAGTGTCGAAGGGAGAGCCTGCCTATAGCAGGGGTGGTGACAAGCGATTTGTATTCAAGATGTATGTAAGACTGTCAAGTCTTGGTTGTATAAATTGCGTTTAAATATATCTATTCAAGCACACACGAATATAAATTCTTAAATTGTACAAATCCAATGATATGTTATGTGTTTGGTTATAGGGTACCTACAAGGTATTAGGATTTAAGCAGATAAAAGGAGATAATCTTTGTTGAGTCTTACTAAGTAGGGACCTCAACAAATGTAGAGACCTGTTGATACCAGGGGCTAGTTCCATCAATTTGTATTCAATACGTGTAAAATGTCTTCATAATGGCTATTATTTCTATATTTTAAAAATGCTACACATATCATCGCTGAAGGGGTAACAATTCAAAGGTTTTAAATCTGTACAGATACAAGGACACAATCGCTGGTATTTGTTCAGGTCCTACTTAGTCTTAAAGAGGGCCTGTCAATGGAAGGGGTTGTTCCATCGATTTGTATTCAAGACGAGTAAGGCTGAAAAGTTTCGACGAATGTACGAATGTGTCTACATACAACTATTATTTGTACATGTCAATAACGCCACAAACTTCTTTATGGCAGTTGCTTGCTTTTTTTTTTGGAAAATATAGATGTCGCATGAAATACGTATTCATTTTAAATCAGACGGCATTGATCACGTTTTTATGAAAGTTTCCATTCTTAAATATTCACAATAATTCCACGATATGAAAATATTTTTGAAACACTACAATATAAAGATTTCCTTCAGATTCGATTCAACGTTATTAATTATTAAATTCATTAATTTAGCATCAATCATCATGCAAAGCGCTTCATCTCACTCAAAGTTCGCGAAAGAAGTTGTATAAGTAGCAACAACAAACATGGACTCCGAACCTGACTCAAGATGCATCAGTATGAAATGACCCGCACAGTATATCATACTCTTAAGAGAGCAAATATTTAGTAAACAATATCCTCAGTTCCATAATACATCGAACTCCGCAATCGATACAAGATGTACAAACGCATAAAGCGCTTTAATTCGCTCAAAGTTCGCGGAAGAAGTTAGATAAGTTCGCAAACATAGACTCCGAATCCGTCCCTGAGATGCACCAGTCTGTGACTCGCACTACTACATCCCACTATTTAAAGAGCAAATATTTAATTAAAAATTTCCTTAGTTCCACAATATATCGGACTCCGCGATCGATACAAGATGCACAAACGCATAAAGCGCTTCAATTCACTCAAAGTTCGCGGAAGAAGTTGGATAAGTTCGCAAACATGGACTCTGAACCCGTCCCAACAATGCACCAGTGTATTGAATAACTCGCACTAGTACATCCTCTTTAGAGCGCAAGTTATTTAATTAAGATTTTGCCGATACTTGGATAAGTTTAAATTAAAAATTCTAAGCTTTCTTGTTTATTGCTCTTCGTGTTATGTTGTCAGTTTTTTGTTGGATATTTTAGTAGGTAGCTTAGAAGATAAAGGGAAATCTTTGAAACAATTTAGCAGTTATAGGCTAGACCAATGGTTTATATCGATTGACCAGATGCAAGTCTATGGTTACTGCCTTGGTAATTAATTTGAGGTCAGCAATAATGCAATTTAATGCCTAGTCGAAAATAAATATTTTGCTTCATTATATAAAACTTTAAGTGCTTTAATAACTTTTTAAGTGTAAAGTGACTTTTAATGATATGAAATGAATGATATTGCTTAAAACCCTTAAAGATTACCTATGCAAAGCATGTGCAACTACAATATTGTTTCAATTCAGTTCCTCGCATGTTTGATATGTTTTTCAAATCCATCGTTTCACATAAAATATTTTTGTTAGATCTTTTCGTATGGAAGCTTTTAGCGGAGGTAAACATCATTGACGCATAGCGTAGGTTAAAACGGTGCTTTTTTGTCCCGGCCTTTCAAAGCGAGCCTGCATTATCCGCCCGGATATGGTTGTAATGGATTTTGGCTGGTTATGTTTTAAAAGGATGCTCTTTAAATTGTACGCACAGTTTGCTGGTGAAATTCTATTCTATTTGGATAATGCACTCGCTGCAAACGCTCGTTATGTGAGTCATCTTATGTGAAATAATGATGTTATGGTTATGAAAAATTCGCGGTGGTTTCGCGTAAACCAAACAAAATTCAGATAAGAGAAAACATAATGAGATCAAGTACATGAGGTCAAGTATCCATGTTTTTTTTTAATTATTCTGTTACTGCATTACTTTTTGTGTCAAAATTGAGCCGAAAATAATTATTATTCAATTATTAGGTGGGGAGTCTAAGGCATTTTATGACATACTCGAGTGCGTCAGAAAATGATATGAGCAAAAATACTATATATTTAATATTTTTATGGGGTCATGGTTATCAGACAAAAATCAAATTCTAAATAACATACATCCATTTAAATAAAAAATCTTAATTTGTAACATTTTCTATCCATTATTGTGCAGAATAAAGAAATTGCATTAGAAAAAGTAAACACGAGCGAACAGTAACTTTTTAATAACGCAAATTCTCGCAACAGAATTAAGAAACGCTACTCTACTTAATTGTATTATGATATTAACTTGTAACTTGATTTCATGAAACCTAAGAAATAATTTTATTTTCTCCGGAAGCATAGAGAATATTTTTCTAATTAACTCCACCCTTTTTGTTGTTTGAATTCATTTTGATATAAATTTCGTTTCTTGTTTTGTTATTTATTGCAATTTATTTTAATATACATTTTTCGATAGTAAATATAGGGTGTGGCGCCAAAGCCGATAATATTATGGCAACTGCAGATAGAGGACGTCATGTGAAGTAAGTCCCTCGGTTTTTTTTTTTTTTTTTTATGTAATAGCAGGCAAGCGGGGCATGCGGTTCACCTGATGTTAAATGACTGACCGCAGCCCATGAACATCTTCAACAGCAAGTGTCGAGATGCCTTGCCGGCTTGAAGGAAGGAGAGGGGATAAGGAAAGGAAGTTGGGAGAGGAGTAGGACAGTACTGGAGAGGAATGGAATGGGAATACAGGCCTCCGGGCACCCGCTCACCGTACGAAACACAGTGCAATACTGCTTCACGCCGGTCTTCTGCTGGGGAGGTGGTCATTGCACCGGTGCGAGCTTGGCCCAATTGTGAAATGCTCGGCTACCACTCTTTTCTTGCTGGAGATGTTATGCAGCTGAATTACCCTCTGTCGCCTTTTACGACACCCACGGGTAGAAATGGGGTGGCGACACATGTATTCTAACCCGTCGCCACACGGCCATGTCGGTTTTCGATATATTCCCTTTAGAATCTCAATGAAACAGGCAAGTTTTTTCTTAATTTGGCACTCGGGTGACCATATTCCTTTATTAAACCATTTTAGGTCAAGCTGAGGGACAAAATAAGCAAAACATGAAGTTTGAGCTAGATCTTTGCTTAAAAACCTCTTTGTGATAACCGCTGAAATTATAGTTCAATAATGAATAGTCGATAGTGCATTTAACTAGGATTCCAGGGTTGCTTTCCAAAATTTCACCAGTTTTGCCACAAAAAAGTGTAACAATGAAATATCGAATATCTTGAAACTGAGGGACTTTTACTGAACATAAAATATCTTTTTCTGAACCGTCACAACTTCCTCTATCTGCAGGTATATGGTACTGTTATCTACTTTTTACGCTACATCCTGCAATCATTTTTCCTTTTTTCACCAAGGTATCCCTCATTGGAACCCCACTATTCGATTTACATCGTAAGCTTACATCCTGTTACCATTAATCTTTGTTATTTTAAGATAAAATAGCTTTTATAACCACAATATAATCTAATCGATATCTCAACATAGTAAGTCAAAGGTAACATATAGGAGCGCACGTTTCTCAAATAAATCTCACTTTACATCAATGTACCAGCGGGATTTACTGCGAAAATAATAATGTTTCATTCCACGTGCTCGCAGGCTCGATCAAATTGCAGAAAACGATCTTCTAGCTATATTTAGGTACATACAACTAGACGCTCGCCGTGATTGTACTTGCGTGATTAACTAACATCTTCAGAGTAAAATATAGTCTATATTTCAGTATAATATTCTTGCTTTCAATAGGTGAATTTATTATTATAAGATTGATTTTGTTGTTTGTTGATTTTGATTGTATCCATCATGAACAAATTAAAGAACAGCTATGAAATATTGTACCGCCTTATTAGGAGTGCAGAAGTCATATATTAAGTACGCAAATAAAGAATTTATGAATAACCACATTGTGTATATTGTGTCTTAAATATTTTAATTAGAATTCTGCATACAAATTGTTTAATTAACTCAATCCATTCGCTGCTAATTCAACAAAACTTTTGGAACTCATGTATACGAATAACTTTTGTTTCTTTTAAGTGAATTTTCATTAAATATTAACAGAACTTCATTTCGCTGTTACTTTATAAACTAATTAGCTTCGCTCGAAGTAGTTTCAAATTTCAGTGGTTTAAAATTTAACGTGTTGCTGAAAATTAATTAAATTGAAATTTACGAGATCTGGGTCCGTAGAAGACTATACATACGGTATTGTGGAATTTAGGAATGAGATAACGTTAATTTAATTTTATTATGATTGTAATTTGTAATCTTCTCTGAAATCGCTCCGAAAATTACGCAACGTTTTATAAAATGGACGATAACCGTTAGTAGTGCTATTTGGTTACGGAGAAAACTCTTTATACAACGTTCATGGATCGTTTTAATATGAGGTCTCTAAGTACGGCTTATTACTAAAAAGTTCAAAGTATCAGTTTTCCTTTCTTCCTTTAGGAAACAGTTTTAGAATATGTCTCGCCGTAAGCCGGTATCTAAACACCAAGCAAACCTTAGAATCGGTTCGCTTCATACTTCTGTGCTCAAATAGATAGCAAGCTTATCTGGACCGTCGAGAATTTCGTTAAAACTTGGGTCGGAAATCCGACCTGATACGGCTTGCTTTAAGGCCTAATCTAACCCGCGCCGGAAATCGTTCCACTAACGCCACTTCGATATACATCGCACCTTACACAAGAATGATAAATCAAATGACCTCTATAAATGTTTATCCAAGATGCAATGGATGATGCAACAATTGCGAAAATTTGTTAAGGTTTAGAGTTGCTGAGGAATAAATCGGACCAGTATTTGTCAGGTGATACCGACAGATAAGTTTAATATACGTACACTTGAGGCTTTAAACTTGGATATCGATCAAGTTAACGGGTTTAGGATGGATACTTGTAGTCCTTTATCAGTATATGACATTTAATATTGTTGAGAGGGAATACTGTTGCTTTGGAACATGATATTATTGTATGAGGTAAGCTAAGCGCAATTTAAGCTTTGTGTTACATATATGGTTGTAGATATTTTTATATCAGGTCAAAGTGAGTACTTTTTTTATAAGACAGCTTGGCATTGCACTGCAATATCCATATAAAGCAATGTACACACGGTCTGTTAGCATTCTTTTGAAGCATGCACAGGGCGTGATATTGGTAGGAAAAACAATCTGTTCAAATATACTTGCAATTTATTACTTAATGTAATGATGCGAGCGTAATTACGTATTTTTTTCCTAAGAGTTTGAATTACCAAACGACTGTATTTAGGTAGAGATAGAGTAAACCTTTGTCTAACACTTTCAACATCATCAATACATATAATAAAATCGTAACAAGCCCGAATTTGTACATGGAATATT
>LQNK01000786.1:349996-387175 GCA_001586405.1 Phoebis sennae | reverse complement strand
CATTAGTTCAGTAAAAGCGAAGATATGTTGGAAAAACATGAAACGTTAACCGCCGCCTTACCAATTGCTTTAGCAATTACTTCTCAATAAATTATAAAGATGAAGTATTAATTATTATTATTTCACATTTTCTTTGGTTCCATATAAGACTTAACGAGTAAACCCCCCCCCCTGCGCCCATTTTAGGGTAAAAGAAGAATACATAAAGATTGCTTTCAGAGTGTTGTTTGTTCGCAGAGTATTTCAATTTTCATGCCAATTTTAAATTTCCGTTGCTAATTGTTAGAAATGTCCATTAGTTTGGTTCAGTAATATTATCAAGGTAATACTATTTTAAGGGATATATGGGATACCAAAAGCAAACCAATATTTATGTATTGAATTTCTTTCTTTACATGTGACTCAGTGTCTTAAACAAGATTACCGTTTATTCAAACCTAGGGGGCCCGGAGACCGGGGTCCATGGGCGGGGGGCCGGGGCCGGGGTCCATGGGCGGGGGGCCGGGGCCGGGGCCCGGGGACCGTGGGCCGGGGGTCAGGGGCCGGGGGTCTGTGGCTGGGGCGTGCGCGAATATTTTTTTTTTGTTTTGTCATAAGTCTCACTTTCGTTCTATTATTTCTTTAGGGAACATAGGGAGGATGGAATCGGCAAAGATTGCACCTACATACATATTTTGTTTAGGTAGATATATCTCAGACTTTTATTTTGTTTTTAGTTGATTTATTGTATGAGTATTCCTTATGTAATCTGAACATACTTTCCTAGAAATTGTCTGACCTAGAGACTATTAAGTTACTGTTAAGTTTTTAGAAAACATTGATATAAAATATTGGTTCCGATTGAATTTTAAAATTAATAATATCATTTTTATAACAACTATGTTAATTTTGTAGTCTACGCGTGCGAAGCCGCGGGCAAAAGCTAGTTTATAATATTAATGGAATAAAGTACCTCATGTATACATAAATTTATTTCCTAATTTTAGCCCATATTATTCAAGTCATCTAGTAAATATATAACTGGATCATTTGTAGAAATATCAAGAGTCACTTGCCTAATTTATCGTACTTACATTAATATCTGTCAGTTGCTATCTCGTTTTTCTTGTTATCTTTATTTCTTTCGGGATATTTCGTTCAATTTTCGTTATAAATGTATTTCTACTATGGCGTAAAATGAATCTATTTACCCAAGAGATGGCGGAACGTTTACATGTAAGTGAAATGTAGAAAAAAATTGGCTTTAATTCCTCAATTCCTCCTTTCAGGTATTATAGTAGGCATTGAATTTGGGTCATAACCGATTAAGGCCCGGTTCCTATAAACAAAGGAGCGTCACAGAATAAATTATGCAGCTATGGAACGCATTACCTACGAATGTTAAAAGGGATCCTAATTTGGTTTCCTTTAAAATTACTAAAGGTTCATTACCCTAGTAAGTGTTATATTTGTCTGCGTGTAATATTTGCTGATAGATTTGCGCCCTATATGTGAAAGTTTAACTGGTTTAGTGTTCTTCTTTATGTTTATTTTTCTGGTGTTTCTCTTCCCTTAAAAAACTCTTCGCTTTGTCTGCAGGGTTGCAACAAATCGCTAACAAGCGATAAAGCAGCCGAATTTTTTGAAGAGTGAATAAATGCACAAAGAAAGGATACTACAAGAAAAGGTATAGCTATAGAAGGAAGTACAAGTGGCGGTCTTATCGCTTACAGCAATCTCTTCCAGACAACCGAAAAAGAATAGGAAAAGTTGCATAGTATAAGTAGGTATTTTGAGGCAAGCTTAATAATTGTATGATACCTCTCCTATTATACCCAGAAATGGAACTGCAAACCTAAGACGATTGATTGCTTTTCATTCCACTTTAATTCTTTTCGGATTTTATTAAACACATGTTTTCTTTGGCCTCACAATATAAATCCAATGCATTTTAAATTGCATTGAAAATTATGGGTGAATTAAAATTTTCAATCAGCAATCACCGGTAACAATCACTTGACTGTTTTTATTCTTATAGTGAACATATTTCCGAGAATGGAAAATGTTGTTTATAGAAAAATATGGCGTGATTTTTTTTTAATTTTCGCTTATACCATAAAATAGATAGGTACGAGGTCAAACTCATGTATTATTACATTTGTTATGCAGTCTACGTCCATGCTACGTAGACTGATACGCGCGTTTCACACCGTTTTGATGTAGTCCGACGTTGTTTATCGGTGAATAGCGTCTACGTGTGCGTTGCTTGTGCGCGTTTTGTATGGAACTTGATGTGTTTAAGTACATTTTAAGGCCGGACACACACATGCTGAATTTTCAGAATCTGCATTAAGATTCTTAATTTAGAAAGGCCAATATACCATACAATATCGGCTTGCTCCACACACATCCTTTCAGATTCTGAATTTTTCAGATCGATCTGTAAGGATCTGAAATCAGATCCTGAATTTAGACGGACATTCAGCATGTGTGGGGCCGACCTAAATATTTGGCTATGATTAATAAATCAAAATAAGAAAAAAATAATATAATAGAAAAAATTAATATAGCGCAAGTTTTCTTCTCTCTATACTGAGGAAAAATTATAATTTTTCACATGTATCGCGTTTACCCTTATACGTCGATATAATCAAAGTATATTAGCTATAAATAATTAATGATCCATCAAAGAGCATGAATTATGTATAAAGATTTCTCTGAAACCGTGTCACATGGCTAATGTATCGTTTCAACATTGATTTTCAATCAGTCAGAGCGAGGTTTAATCGTTCTGTTTCTAGCCTCTATTTGGTTTCGCTTATCTGGTAGTTTTTACGCCTGATGCCTTACGGATTTTACTTTAAAGTTCTTTTACATTTTACAAAATAATGTTAAGTCTTTAGGTTTAAGCAATTTAATACCAGTGAGAGAAACATAAATTCGCTCTGTGTCTTTTTTCTGTAATTTGTTCAAATAAAACCTATTGTTTTACGTATTATATTTTATATCATATTCATATTATCCTTGGCTCATATTTTTTTTTCTTTCATTGAGTGAAGTTGTGATAAATTTGAAAATGTATTGTAATTTTTGTATAATAAATATGTATGTATATTTCTGTACATTCTACTTCATACTATCTGAAGCTTTACGTTTGCGCTTTTACATAAAAGTTAAATAGAGTTTTAAAGGTTGCAAATTCCGCTTTATAAAAAATAAGTTTTAAGCAATATATTTGTTTTTACCAAAAAAAATATAATGATAACAGTTAATTTTTTAAAAAAGAAAACAGAAATCAAATTTTATATATTTATCTATATGTATAACTAAACAGGGTTTTGTCTTACTGGCTTTGAAATTTCGAACAAACTAGACTTTATTTTTAACAGTGGAAACCAATTTGACGCGACGCGCGACGGCAGGAATGCTGTATTAGTTCATTAAAAACTTAATATAGTCTATTTTGTCCCATGATAGACAGTAATCGCATCGCAGACAATCGGTCCATAGTCGACCTTAATGTAACAAAGGAATAATTTTAATAATCCTGACAATTGATGCTAATGAGCCACAGTACATGGCTGCGGTCTGCGGCCGTGATTACAATGTGTAGGTTAATACTATTTTATTGTAATGCTTTTAGGTGTCAGTATTCCTTGTTTATTAAAAAAGTTCCAAGCGATACATTGTATACCCATGCAGATAGAGTTATGATATAAATTATCCAGATAATTTATTTTTGATTCCTTAGCACTAATAGACCGGAAAATTTGTTTTTTAAAGTGAATCTACAAAACCAATTGATTTGAAAATTGTTCTCTGATTTTAATTCGCAGGTTTATGAAGAAGGCTATAGTCTATCCAGTATTAGGTCCCGTGCGTTACAATGTGAGTATATCAGAATATGGACTAATTTTATAAATTCAGCCATCAAACAGTCCTGACCTAAACGTTGATCGAGTTAAACCGGTCAACTCTGCATAAAAATCCCTATAATATAATCTAAGATCTATTCAGTATGCGGGGCAGCATTGAAACTTGCGCAATGAAAAGTAAGTACTTATTGTAATATACTTGACCGAATTCCGAACTAATCGCATCTAAAGAACATTAAAGAGGAATCTATTTCTGTGGCATTATTATTCGGGCCACGTTTGGACCTCTTTATTAAGTCTCTTGAGCAACTCAATTCTGCTGAAGGGATGACGAGGGAACGGCACGTGTTCGTATTGTTGTAAGATAACATATTGAGTTATGGAGTTGATCATTCCCCTTAATTAAGTATAGGTGATATACGATGAGACGTTTATGTATTTGATATACCTACGAACAACGTAGGTCTTCATATTATCTTCAACGGATATTATAATTGCGTTATTTTTGTTTGTATTAGAAATAGTTTTTTTTCGTGTTTCAAATTCTTTATCATTTCTTATAATATTAAATAATTTAAAAGATATTTTCTACTTTATTTACATCATATTTTTTGGTTTATCAAAGTTAGATAATACATCAATGAAAACGACTTATATTTTAGCACTACCTACCAAAGTTCTTTTTAAACAGTTAATACGATTATATTTAATCGTTTGTTACCGGCCATTGTAAGAGATGTCAAACATGATTTTTACAGATAATAAATGGCAAGATTTACTGACGTCATTATAAGAAATCGTCATGTCACAGTACTCAAATATAAACTGCAACATTCAATCATTATAAAGATCATTTTGATGTTAAGATGTTTTTGCAGAGGTGGATATTTTAAGATGTACAGATGTTAGAAATTCACAAAAGAAAACTGCTTTTTAATTATTCATAGTCTTAGTAAATCGCCTGTGGTAAAGCTTGCTGCAAGCTAGACCAATCTTTCTAAGCTATTCATTCATTTTCTCTTTAAGAAAACGCAACAATTCGCGTGGAATTTTTTACTTATGTTTTGTGTAAATATAAAAGGGATCATAATTTTGCAATTTATAATTAAATTACAATGAAAAGAGTATTTGGTAATTTCACGTTTTAACAAGTTTGGTTAATTATCATTCTATTATTCAAGTTCTATTACTACTGATTCGTTTAGTATCTAGGCACATTGGTATCGCAAGACACAGAGCTTGGAGCTTGTTTGTCTTATTGGCGTTACAACTAGATTTTTCTCACTTTGCTTATAGTCATAGCTGTCATTTGTAATCATCGGTTTAGTTCTATTACTAGTTGTGTAGAATAACTTACATTTTCACGAAATGCCGATTACGGTTACTTAAGACCCATAACGTTCGAAGTTTATATATTTACAAACGTACGTTTCTAAATCGTAAAATTTATCATACCACCTCTACGTCGAAAATCCACATAGTACAGAATCTTGTAGACCACGCGGGCGAAGCCGCAGGTGGAAAGCTAGTACAAAATAAAGCTCACGAAACGCCGATTACGGTTACTTAAGACCCCTAACGTTCGAAGTTTATATTGCATTTCGACTGGAGATTATCGTGTCAGTAGACAGTATCATAGCCGTGGCCGCTAATGTGTTCCGGCCCGAATGGCAGGGTCAGGCCGGATGACGTTCAGTAATGTTTGCTCACACTAAAAGCCGGTACGTGTACGAGTATAGCCGCAAACTTCACTCCATAAGAGGGTGTAATTGTAAATTGTCTGTTTAACTTTCTTACGTTTGAATAATAACCTTTATTAGCTTCAATAAAACAGTGTACAATATAGTTAAGAACAGAGTTCCCCAAACTTTTTTGTGTCGTAGACCCCTTGCCATGTTTTTCCGTGTTGGTAAGACCTCCTACTTACCTGATTTAGTGTAAGTGTTGAAATCCATTATCGTGGACCCGTTTTCATTTCATTGACACCCAAATTTTTTTTCATGACGTAGACCCCTTGCAGGTTGCCCTCTGACAACCTTGGATTACACTCCATGATGGTCGCTTTATAAAGATACTCTAGTCCTCATACAAGGATTCTCTGTATTGTTGAAAACAAGTTAGTAAGTTTAAAGATGGTATCGCGGTCATGTCATCAGTGTCAACATAAAATAGATAATCAAACTCGTGAAGCAAAAATCAACCTATTATGTACTTTAGGTACCTACAATAAAAACTTTCTATCCTACTCTATCAAGAAACATTAATAATGTAGTTCAGCTGATTCTTAGAGTTGATGTAAACAATTTCCAAAACAATAGAATAAGAAAACAGCTGGATCTAATGGAGGGAGATAATGTAAAACAGTGTTTCATTGTACATAAACATTTGTTCTTGTATCTAGCAATGTAAATCGATTAGTACTGGTGCTTATTGTCGGTGGGAATTCCGAGTATTGTGTCCTATTTTACATTAGTTCTTGTTGCCTGAATAAAAGTATCTAATAATTTATAAGTAAAGTAAATGTAAAAGCAGTTCAGTACATTTTCAATAATAAATTAATATAATATGATTAAATGTGTCTAGCAAGAAGTTATATTTTAGGTACCTAAGGTTATTTTTTATTTCTTTTCTAAATTTGTATTAAAAAATCTCAGCTAAAAAATTATCAGCAGTTTAAAAATCTACCGATTTCGAATTTATTAAATCTTAATAAAAATAAACGTGTGGCTATTTAAAACTACGATTTATTATTAATTAGCTAAAAAATTTACTCGGCTCTCAATTATATTATTTTCATAGGATATGACGGAATTGCATTGTTTCTCATTGTCAAGACTAATTAAAAATTTCAAATCTTAAAATAGCGTAATATTTTCCAAGTAAGGTCCTATAGTTAATATTAAGGGAACAAATTTCAAATATAGAAATTGATGATAAAAATAAGCACGACCCTTCTGTATAAAACCTTAAACAAAAAACATCATAAATAACGGAGACCTACGTTCATATTCCGTGTCCAAATGACATTTGCCGTAAGACGAGGGCAATCGCTAAGAAAGTTGATAATTCCGAGTTTAAGCTACATAAATTTCGTTTCACGTCTATGTAAAATTAAGATAGCGAGTTTCGTGACGTTTCAGCTGTCACTTAGGCGCAAAAAGCGAGGCCTCTGGGGAATCCTGCGGCCGTTGTCAGGAATGACAAGAATACGCAAGGTACGTTCAAAGTACGTAAGATCCTGCGGAGTATACACGTTGTTTAGGAAAATTTCTCCAAGAAGCTTGTTAAGAGAATGTTACAAAGTTACATAGGATTGATAATTCCGAGGTTAATGCTACGTACATTCACGTGTAAGAAAAAATTAAAAAAGCGTGGGGAGTTTCGCGACGTTTCGGCTGTCACTTAGATGCAAAAAGCATGTTCTGTACGGCCTTTGTCAGGAATGACAAAAATTCGTAAGATTCAATGAAATATACCGATATGATACTTATATGTAAAAAATACGCCGCTACGCGATTGAAATCGCAAGTCGCAGTAGTATTGTTTAAATTATTTGTTAATATTGTTACTACGAATTTAATCATGTTCTAATGGCCGTAACGTAGGTCTGTTAAAGATCAAATAACAGATTACGAATGCAAGACGACGGTTGTCGTAAAAATTTGGCGATCCTTGATTGACCCTTGCATTTATGTAAACACATAAAATTGCAAATGATCTAATAAATATAAAAGTGCAATTCAAAGAAAATTTAATGTGTGCTTATTAATCCCTCTTTCCTTTGTAATGGTTAAACCTCGAAGATTTAGGAAACTTAATTAAAGTGATGCATTTACCTACTGCAAGACTCGAGTCATCGTTGAGCGGGTAAGTTTGAAACACTAAGTATATTAAGAAACTATTGCCTTCCATCTCAATGTTTAATATTAACGTGAAGATTAGCTAAGAAGTAATGTGTGGTGCTGAACTTAAAAACTAATTATGATGTGTTTACATCGGTTGCTTTTTAACTGTTATTTGTATGACATTCTTTATATGATTGTTTGAAACATGTACGTCAGATAGTCTTTTTAAATAAGTTATTTAGCTGTAATTTGTAATTCGCCTTTGTATGATTGTCTGAGACGTGTGTACATCGATTGGTCTTGTGGATGAATTAATAAGCTGTTATTTCTAAGATTGTCTTTATATGATTGTATGAAACATAATTATTTAATCTAATGAATCTTTTAAATGAATTATTTGTAATTTGTAAGGTCAACTTTATATAATTGTTTTTGATATATCTAGTTTTGTGCTTACGTTATTAATTTCACGTATAAACATGAACTTGAAACTCGAAGAATAGCTGCGCAATTTTGAACGCTACCATTTCGGTGTATTAATGTCTAATGCATACAAAAGATTTAATCCTTATCCCCCGAGAATAGAGTAATTGGTAGGGATTTAATTTCACGTTAACAATGAACACTGCGGGGCTTCGTTAGAACGTTTTATATTTCCGACTTAGACGTAAGAATATATTGTATAAATTACCCGTAAACAGGCATTTATGATGTTAATACCTATCAATGGTTCTATCGAATATAAGACTTTTTAAGCCTAGAAAGTACTAATTGAAGTTTATGTTAGAACACGACATAATTAAATGAGGTATTACTGGGCAGGTCTTCAAAAATGAAATAGATATTTGTAAATATATTTTTTTTGGTAAATAAATTTTTCCATTGTAGTGTGGTATCACAATCAAATATGAATAAAAAATAAAATGGAATTATTAGACGAGCTTTATGCTTAGTTTATATTATAAAGAATATTGTATAATATTCCACATTTTTTGTTAATACGAAGCTAAAAAATGTAAAGAAATTTAAAAATTTCGTAGATGTTATGAACCAGGTTATTCGGCAGATATTTCGTGTTCGTGACATTTAATTATATTTTAAAGAGGATTTTCAAGAGGAAAATAACCAATTTCAGGCTTTGACAAAGTTTCCAAAGATTTCGTTGTAAACCTATTTACGTGAAAGAGGGTTACCTATTTAAAAGGGAATTTTTCCCTTCATACATCTCGTTTAGAAGACGCGAACTGTTTTGAGTTCGTTCAAAAATAATTTAATGCCGGCCGCGGGATCGTGAAACGTTTCAAATAAATAACTGAAAACTTTTTCAATTTCACCCCGACATCCGCAAATTGTGTTTTTCGTTTGAGTAAATCAGAAAATGAATAACAAATTTTAGCTTCTATAATCAAGAGGAAGAGAATTAATTACGCTTTCTTAACCCACTTGAGGCTCCGTCGGCTTATTTGAATACCGATCTCTTTTATTATCAGCCGATTTTATCAAACAGTTGATTTTACAATTTTAGCCTGAAATTGTTAGGCTCGTTTAAATGAAACACAAGGGATTCAAAGGGATCTTTACGTAATTCATCAAATGAAGATCACAATTCACGACATTCTTACTAATGTACTGAAAGACAGGTAACCAATGTTACGGTTAAAAGTGGTTCTCTATTTTAAAAGTGCACGATAAAAAACAAAAATATAAATCAACAATAGAATATTGTCAATTTATAAAGAACTAGCTCATTATTTCGCTAAATTTGCGGTCTATAGAAAAGATTACAAAATCACCTAATCCAGCTAATATTTTATCTGATCACAATCCGTTTAGTAATTGCGTTGTGATTGACGCACGAACACAAGCACAAGCTATCAAACTTACATTTATAATATTATTAGGATTAATATATATTTGCATCAGTTTTAGAGTTGCTAGTAATTCTATTCTCGTAATATCAAATTTGAATCCGGCATAGCAAAATCGAACAATAATCAGAAATGACAAAACAATGTTCTGTTAATCGGGACGCAAGAGGGGGCTACGGCCAGTCCTGAATATTCAACAGCAATAAATTCAATTTTCATCGACGATTTTCATTCGGTTTTGATTTCGGTTCATTTGCTAGCCTTCACATGAGTTATCTCAAATCCGTATTTGTTCAGAGGGACGGGAATTAATCTTGTCAACATTTTTAGGCGTGTTACACCCAATTTAAATGTTAAGTGAATTATTTTTCATTATGGAATCGACTTTTGGGTTTATTTATAAAGGACCTCATTTTGCAACCTACATATAAATATGGCTATTTTCTATGTTCTATTTTTATAATTGTAATGTAATCTTTGATACTAATTCAGGTGGATGTTATGACGTAGGCATTTGCTAAGAAAGGATTTTGATCAAATCCCACTGGAACGGGGAAAACGGATATACGCGGGTGAAACTGTGGGACACAGCTAGTTTTAAAACAAAATTGACAAATACTGATATAGACACACTTAAATTTCAATTTTTGTTAAAATTGTATCTTAATAGTAGCTTAAATATTCTACATATCAACCAAATCTCGTATATTTACAGAGCGAACACTTTTTCATCGAAATTACACTATTTCCAACCAAAGAAACAGAATAAATGTCAGAAAAAATATATATAAATCGGGTTCAAACGCATTATGTGTCATTCCCTATTTTTATCGTTCCAAGGATTTATGAAAAGGAAACGGTTATAAGTAAATCATAGCGGACTTTCGGCGCGTTTTCCTTTATAGCGAGAAAAGATAATTTTTTGTTTACTCGGTCGATCTTTTGGAAGAATTAATATTCTATAGAATTAAATGAAATTATCTTTTGTTACTTAAATATAATGTGCCTCTTAGGCGTCCTGCTTGCTTTGACAATTATTTGTAGAAGATCAACATAAAAATAATTTTATAAAAGAACATTATTGTTTGACGAAAATCCATCGGATATTCTGCAGTTTTCACTGAAAATCACTCACTTTCGATACCTATTTCGATATCCTACATTTTTCGAAATCCCCTAGTTAAAAGCCTACTTTAAAATTCACCCTTTAGTCTCATAAAGGGGGCTTAGTTACCACACCCTCACAAGCTTTTAGTATCATAGTAGAATTTACAAAAAGTATATAGTTACTGATTTGCTTATCTAAATAAAGACGGTATATAATATAAGATCAATTGTGACGGAGTAAAATAACTTGAGCTTGACGCAAATTGCTCGTCTTTAATACAAATAATGAATGGGTCATTACGAAATCTTCATGCCCTAGATCTAGACCCAATTACGTACATAAGGCTAATTACTGAGTCTATTTGACGTAACGAAAGATCAGACGTGTCTGGAGACACGGGAAATTAGCTATAAATTGTATAGCCCTATTTAATACGTTGAAACGTAAAATTGTATTTAAGGTTATAAATATTTTATTTATTCTTTCTTCTGCCAACTGCTTCGCCCGCGTTAAATTCGTATCAAAAGTATCTTATCACCTTATCCAAGTAATGGCCTACCTGCATACAAAAATTTTTGAAAGGCTTCTTCTTTTGTTCCTGGCCCTCCTGTCTCAGACGGAATTTGCCAACGTCAAGTTTTCACACAGAACATCAGTGAATGGTATATAGTCTGTTACTTTCGATACTTTGTGCTTTGGAGAAAACAAGGTTGAGTGACGCATATATAAGAGGACTTTTGACAGACCTAGGTAACCAAAGACAAAACAAACAATTAGACACAGTACAAAACACCACAACAGCATAGATTAAATATAAAAAATAATAAACAAAAATAAATCATTAGTACATCAGTTTGTTTGCATGTATGAAGTTAGATAAAATATTCACAATTTTGAAAGGCTTCTTCTTCTTTTAGTTTAATGACTTTCCATCAAAGATGGATTCTGCCAATGTCAGGTGTCAGTCAGCCTGAGTGTCAGATGCTTGTTAAGATTTATGAGCGCACTTAATGCTGAGGAAAAACCACGCTTGATTTGATTGCGGACAAATAAGTCTGTCCAATAGTTCCGGCTAGATTGACGCACAAACAGTTAAATATCCAAACTTTCATATATTGTAATATAACAAGTAAATCGGATTACGACAAATATCCTCATGAAGTCTAAATACTCAAAAAAAGAATTTTCAGCTTACTTTTCTTAAAAAAGTTCTATCCTTATTCATTAGGGTAATAGGGTTATTTATTTGACAAAAAAAATGCTGCGGCTATGATCTGTATTGCGTAACAGCAGTAGGTATATATGAAATAAGGTAAAAAAACTCAATTTAATACTTTCGATTACACGTGCGCGATAATTTTTATAAAAACTTGTTAAAATATACGTTTTGGATTCATGCAAAACAAACACGCCGCTTGATAGATATCACGTACTTTATTTTATCTTTTGCCCGAAAAGTAATTTTTTTAACGAAAATGTTTTCGCACATTCTCTTAATTGACAATAAATTGCGTAAGTAAGGACGTTTATATAGAGGCGTTTTTGTTTTGTTATTATGCTAATTGATAGCATTGTTAGCTTGGCTGTTAGGGTGTCGAGGACTAGTTCACTCTAGTGAGCGAGCGGTGATGGACTCGATCTCTGGCAGAACTTTTTCAATACACTCATTTATGTATAAATCTCACAATAGAGAAACGGAAGAAAACTTCCATTATAAAAAATATTCAGAAATCTTAAGGCGACAATCATTTTCAATTTTTTTATGGTATAAGGGGAGAACACGAGCAATCGAGTCACCCGATGTTCAGTGATCAACACCACCCATAAACGCCCACAAGTTAGGAGAACTAATGGGTGCGATGCCGGACATTCAGATGGGTGTACGCTGGTTAATTTAATACAAATCTATCATTATTATATCTTCTCAATCGTTTCCCTCTTGACAGAGCGGTCATGGTCTTCATGTGGTATTAGGAGCAGAAGTTGCTTGATGCTGTACCATCTCTCACTGTTCCCAGAAAATCTGCTACACTCGAGTAGCTTACCGCCAATAGCAGCTTTAATTTGGTTGGTCTACCGCATCAGTGATCGACCGCGCGCTCTTTATTATAATATAATAAATAATATTAAATAAAATGTAGGAATAAAATTTTATTGAAAAATGTTTCTATACATTTAATTTATTTTACAGTGAAGTTTTATACTTTTCAATTAGCTATCCCATCTATCATCATTGATTTTACTCTTGAATTCATCAAAATATCTAACGAATGCAGTACAGAACTATTCTATAAAATTATTTCGCACATCAATCATTCCATACCGACTTCTCGACGCGCGTCAGCGTTCGTTAAAATACCTTTTTCATAATGCAACTGGAAATACTAAACGAGTTAGCGTATAATATCCAATGAGAATATTTTTAAATTAGCTTTATTAGTTTCGTTTATTACTCGCTCATAATTCATTCATATACCTTCATACTCACTAACGGCTTTTTCAACATTCTATCTATCCCTTGTTTTGCTTACGGCCGTTTTCAATATTCTATCCATCCCTTGTTTTGCTGACTAAAGTCAGACAAATCTATCTATTTGCACTTACTTTGATTTCAATATCCTATCGACGGATACATTTGCTATGACTTTTGTCTGTCTATTGTCATATAATCTGACATGAAAATCTATCTTTAATCATTGATACATTATTGATAATGGCCGTTATTAAAGTCAGATAAATCTATCTATTTGTACTTACCTTGATTTCAATATCCAACCGATGGATAGCCTTTGGTATGTTTTTTTGTCTATATAATTTCATATAATTCGAGATAACAATCTATCCATAATCTTTGACACATTATTGAAAATGGTCATAAGACCTACACTATTCATTATAATTTAAACGAACATGAATATTTTTTGATGAAATTTGATTATTCAATCTATAAACCAATTACAATTAGATTTAGACATAAATATCAGTTTGAAATATATATTTTTTATAAAAAGAAAAAATATATTTAAAGTATTTTCACAGTTATAGTGTTAAATGAGATTGTCCGAAAAAAATTTCCTCCTTGTATGTTAGACATACAAGAATCTAGTTTAAAATACTTGATTTAACAACCCGGTATAAAGGCAGAATCCTGTTTTTCACTGGCTAACAAAACTCAGTTGTGTGACAAATGTTGGCCGTAAGTTTAAACGATGCGGGCTTCAGCCGAGCGGGTCAAAGCCGGATTTGTGAGCCCCGCCAAATTAGCTTTATAAATTATGATGTCATTCTAATACCTATTTAATTTACATCATTTGACGTCTTGGACATCAAAGGACAGCTTTAAAAGGTTTAACGGTTCCCAAGAATAACTTGTTTTCAATCAGATTATCGGATTTGACTAAAATTTCCTTTATTTCGTTTGTAAGCCCAGATTTTGTTATTTGTATTTTTAGAGAATTGTGCAATATTAAAATCTTAAGAAAAATTTTTTTTTTCAAGATTTTGTTACAAAATTCTCCATAAACATATTTTGCACACGGTATAAGGTAGAGTTAGTAACAATTAGTATACTAATATTGCGATTTTTAACGATTTATACAATGTGTAAGCAATGTGAACTGAAATATATATATATATATAAGAGTTCCTAATGTTGTAGTATTACGGTATGCACCTTTGAACAAACATATTGAATTAATAATATCGTCTGTTATATTATGAGCATTCCATGCATATTTAATGTAAGAGGGTAACAGTTACAACCCCTGTAAATAAGCTCAATTACATCAACATAAACGTAAATATATATAAAAGCATATTAAGGAATAAAGCGTATACAATCATATAAATAGGACGAGGAAAATGATATTATGCGGCTCTTGCAAAAATGAATTTGTGGTTTAGCATTTGTAACATGAGAATAAGTGCGAGCGAATTTTTACGTCATTTATGGAATTATCTAATGTGTAATCATGACTTCGATGTCTTTTCATTATATTTATTTCTTTATAACACTTTAATGTACAAAGGATAAAAATAAACAAAGATATATAATATAAAATAATGACCTTATTATTAAAAAACAATATCTTTTAGAAAACTTGGCAGAACAATTTATAATAAAGAACATAAAAAATAATATAGCACACGTAACTACTAAATTCACTTTTCCCTACCCAGCTTTATAATAAAAGAAAAAAAGAAAAGAATAAAAATTATATACTGTCGATGTACCTAATAAGTATTCCGTAAGGGAGGTCACTTCACTTTGCCTTACGCAAAAGGCACATTTACCTTGTAATTTACTTTAAATACAGGTTTTTTTCTCTGACACAAAGAACTGCCACGTAACCGTTGTGGCGAGTACAATGTATGTTATTATCCCTTTTAGGTAGACCACGAAAATATATTTCTCAATTTTAATTACTGACTTCTTATGTGAAACGATTATAAATTATTATAATGAAATTATATAGACATTTTTAATGCGTTTATAATCGTCGTAAATGAGTTTTACATTGAATATGAAAACCATAGAACTTAAACAAAACTGTTTATTAAAGTTCTATAGTATTCTACGAAATGTAAAAGGATATTCAAAAAGCATCTGCAGTTGTATGAAATATCTTTCAGCTGCAAAATAGATACAGAGACTGGGCGCTAAACTACGGGCTACGGCAGTTCGTAGTCGATTAACGGAGCAAGCGGACGCCCGTAGCGATACGTAGACCCGCTACGCCACCGCGTTATGTTCGATCGTGCACTATACGCAAAAAGTAAACAAAAAGTGATATGAGTTGTGCGTCCCCAAGCGCAGTGTTGCGATTGACTTTATTAATATTGACATTCTTCGTATCGTGCGCTTTCATCGCCAGTGTCGTGTGGTTATTACGGACTAGCAGTTCGAGCGGTCAATATGAGAATTATTACTTGTCGAGAATTAATATAAGCATGCGAGCGGAGGGCGATAATATTTCCGCACCGCCGCCTCCAGACCATTATAAAGATCTGATTAAAGTGGAGATTGCGATGCGACGCGTCGAGGAGAACAGTAGAAGGCTGAAGGAGTACACCAAGTCATTGTTGTGGGATAATAAAGACAAGTCACTGTGGTGCGTTTTGTTCAAAGACAGTGATAAAACCGCGGATAAGGCGATGCCGCCTGAACGAAATAGGCATTCCGTTGATGAAGATTACATCCGTATTCTGAGGGAACAAAAAATGAGAGAAACGGTTATACATTTGAGACATCATGGTATTCACCATCGACGGCGTCCTGATGCAATGCCGAACATACCCTACATCAAATGAACATATTTGTATATAACCAAATGCTTAACTGTACATTTAGAGCTAATGTAAATTATATCGTGTAAATATATTTTTATATAAGTGTATATAGAGCACAGTTTACGAAGCACTATTTGTTGACTACGACAATACTTGAATAAATCATCAGACATTTATTCGGTGCTTTTATTTAAATTCAGAACTTCAGTAATTATATATAACCTAATTGTACCTTACAACAGATAATCAGCAATAATTTTTTACAGTATTGTGACTTATAAGAACGGGGTGCCATAATTGTTACCTTGCATTAATTTTGAGGGCACTTAAATAATAGTTCTTTGTGTAGGATTTACATTTTCGATACAATATCTTTTTAAATATGTATGGAATTAATGAAATATTAAATGTATTTAAATAAATATCCTCTGTTAAAAGATTTAAATATTTAAAGGCAGTTAGTATTTGTACAAGAAATCCGAAGTATTTGAATTTAAATTATTAAAAAAATTATGGGCCTTATTATGTTAATATACGGTAACCAATTCTATTATTAACGATTGATTTTTTTAAAGATCCCATCATATTTTTCATGAAACAAAAAATATCACCCATTTATAGAAATAATTTAAAATGAAGCACGTGTTATTGTCATCACGTAAACGATTTGTGTATGAACTATACGCCAAACGGCACTTAATAACATTTGTCTCATTTTGGTTAAATCAAGTAAAACAAAGACAGATTTAGGGATTTATCTCGTGCCTTGAGATCGGGAAAATTTGTCTGTAGTGATAAGCCAACGGTATTTATTGGCTGTCGGCGGAGGTGGGAGAGGACAGGGTGAAAAGCGATAGAGTTTGAGTATTTTATAAATGTTAATATTTAAGCATACTGTTAATATTATAAATATGATGTGTTTTTCTGTTAATTACGCACAACCACTTAGTTGATATATATAAATTTAGAAAAAAGAGTTTAGCTAGATTAAAACGATACTTTAATCTTTGTCCACCCGATCAGGGGGGTGGGCGAAAGCTAGGTTTGTGTCCCAAAGAAAAATCTTGTTCTGTATTCTAGTCCATGAAATATTCACGACATTGAAAAGAAGTAAGCCGTGGTATGTATGAAATACTAAATATCAGACAGGTGTCAAAATACACAAGTTTCAAAGTCAAAGTAAAAATGATCCAGTAACTTATAATTTACACAGTTTATAGAAATGTATTATTTATCTGTATGTATTAATCATACGAATATTATAAATGTGAAAGTTTGTGAGGATGCATGTATGTAAGTATGTTTGTTACTCTTTCACGCATAAACTATTGAACCGATTATAAAGAAACTTGGTATACATAGAGGTAAGGGTTCAGAATAACATATAGGCTACTCTTACTGCCGGTTGAGAAATTACGCGGGTGAAACCGCGTGCTGCTGCTAGTGACTGATGTTTATACTATTAATGCTTTACTTCCACTAATAAACAAATAAATATTTTTTTGTGTCATCATTAAAATTTGTTTATCTATCAGCCTTTAGGTATAAACTTTTTAAAAATTTAAGTATATTCAATATTATAAATTAGGTATAACATTGTCCAGTTCAAAACCTCACATGTAATACAATAAAAATACAACGTTATTTAAAATTAAACTTGATAAAATTCTATCATCCTGTAATTTGTTACATAAATATTTTCTTCACTCGCCCATTTCAATTTTACATATTTAGACATCCGTAGATAAAGGTTAAAACGGCACCCCAATAATATAATTATGCCTGTCCCTATGTTACAGGCGTTTTAGGTGTTAGGCCGAAATACATTAATTGTGTTACAGAAATGAAATTAGGGGAAGATATCTGCGAGTCTTCTTCTCGACATTTAACTTTTCATTATAATATTTGCTTACGTCTGTTCTTATGTTCTGTATTCTGTACTTATAACTAGGAAATGCGACTAATACCCGATTTCTGAGTCACTTTAAAGCTAGTTTATCTATTCCATAGCGCTAAACGTTCAGTAACCGTGACAATTGCGTCGCTGAGCAAATTCATTGTCAAATTTCGTCGGAAATTTGTCTGACAGTTAACTTTAATGAATCTATAACTATTGAGAGTTTTAAAGTGTTCAGAAAGCGGACATAAATGATTGGAAAGAAATCGAATCCAGAGTCACGATTAAAATTAGTTTTAGAGTCACGGTCCGCATTGAAATAAAATGTTTATGTTTGAGCGATTTTATTTTATTTATTTAGTATACTTAATCTATTCAAATGTATGCTGTTTAATGAGTACATGCAAAAAATATTTGAAACATAATTACATCTTTACAAATAAGAAAAATTTTTACAATAAAACAAAGCGAGAACATATTAATATATTTTATTGTTTAAAGTTTTGAAGTACGAATCGATCTTTCAGCGAGTTATAAGAATTATTTAATTATAAGAATTTGAATTTTAATCATGAGGTGTGTTTTCATTTTAAATACCAATTTTGTTCAACTTTATTTTATTGTTGAACATTAGAAATGAGCTGAATATTCATTTGGTATATGGCATCTTTTTCACTATTTGAATTCGAATATATTCGGTTGGAGTATTTCTATTTTCTTATAATTTCTTAATATTTTAAACCGAATAATTCGGCTGAATATCCGGTTCGGTAAAGTTTAAATCGATTAGTATTCGGTATTTGGGAAAATGAAAGGGATTTATTTAAACATTACAACGCTACAACTAGCTCGGAGCAAGCCACTAGCTATTTAGTAGTTCCTCGTACATGATGTAATCGTGGCACACTGTATATTGCAACCCAGTATGTGATATATATATGTGGACGGTTACCTGCTGCCTAAACAAGTTTTAATATTTTTCATCATACAAATTTTCAATTATCTCATTTTAACTAGTTCCTGCCTAACCTAGCTTTTATAAAATTAATCTGAGAAGTAAATGTGATACTGTTTAGCAGATCTTCGCATGTGATGTAAGCGCAGTGAGGCAATAACGTCATTGATACATCCATCACGTACAGTGTATATTGCGAGGCAGTATGTTATGTTACTGGGTTGTTGCCTGTTGACTAAACTAGCTGTAATACTTTTTAATATTTGAAGAAAGCAACTTGATTCATTATTAGCTGTTCCGTGCGGCTTCGCTCTCGTATCATAATGTTAAATAGCCTATGTTACTCGTGGATAAAGTAGCTTCCGAATGATGAATGAATTTTTCAAAATCGGTCCAGTAGTTTTGAGCCTATTCTTTACAAGCAAACAAAGATTTCCTCTTTATAATATTAGTGTAGATTAACCTGTGTCTCGTTTGTGATAAAAAAAAATATTTTAGAACAGTTAACACAATGCAACGTTATAGTCCTAGTCTAGTCGCAGTCGTAGTCCTAAACTTAGAAAAGCTTGTACTATAGAAAATAGAAAACTGATAGACATACTTAAACATATGTATTTTTTTTTGTAAATACATATATATAATAGATAGATAAACACCCCGACAGTAGAAAATAACAATCTTTAGTGTTATAATTTTCTACTCGTGGGAATAGAACCCACACCCTTCGGCACAATAGATCATTGCCACATCCACTGCGCCTGCTCTAAACTAGCCTTAATATAATTTATGATTTGAACGCATTTTTTATTTTATTTAGTACTAGCTTTCCGCCCGCGGCTTCGCACGCGTGGGCTACTCATTTCTGTATTTTTTAGAGGCGCACAACAAAAGTTTTAAAAAATTACGGTCGCAGGACCGCTGATATATGCGCATGTCTATAGTGTTTTTTTATAATTTTCTATGGAAATACGTTTCACCAAAATCTCACAGTGCGCGCGCCTCTTCAAAATACAGAAGATTGCCCATGCGAGCGAAGCCGCGGGCGGAGAGTTAGTTATTTGTTTTAAGTTGTTGAGAATTTATTGAGTGTTTTTACCGTATCTACACGTTAAGAGTAAAAAAGACATGACCGTAAGTCAACCAAAATCTCACATTGTCACGTGGTATGACATTTTCACGACTTTAGAAGTGTATATCTCAAAAAAAAATTAATTTAACAAAAAACGCGTTTAGTAACCTCTATTTCATTTTTAAAGATCTATCTAATCACACCTCATTCAATGATGTATTCGCGAATTTATTTTTTTACCCTCCGTTTACATGTATGGAGAACCACCCCTAAAATTATTTTTTTCAAATAAAATGTAGCCTATAAGTTGCACCTAATATTGGTCTATCAGCATGTGAAATTTTATGAAAAACTGTCGAGTGGTTTTTACGTGATTGACGCACATACAAACAGATAAACAGACAAACAGAAAAAAAAATTCTAACCATGGTTTTGGCATCTATAGAACATACATATTGCATACCAATTACTCTTTTTGAAAAATATTCAATGTACAGAAATGGTTCGGTTACTGTTTTATTATATGTATAGATTATAGTGCCTATGTGACGAAATCTCAAGATAAAAGGTCATTGATCCATTCATACATAAAGTGTATATTATAGAATATCCGAATTGACCATCCTGTTATTGAACAGCAATGCAAAAACACGAGTTTAAATTTTATACTGTTCACCTACTGCTCACCGTACCATCGGTTACCCTTGAACAATCAACAATACCGCGTAATAAAAAAATAATGAAAAATAAAGATTAAAAGAGAAGCTTATTATTATTTTTCGATCAAAGAATTTTACGCGTGTATCCCTAATTGATACTCATGGGATGTACTGACTGATACCTGAATACTAATTCTAAACTCGTTCCAGAATAATGAATGGTGGTAATTATTTACCATGACACAACCTTTTATTATATTAAAATGAAGAAAGAAATTACAAAATTTATTATAACATTTTCTTGTGTTCGTTTTAACGCGACTATTTTAAACATTGAATAAAAATATATTACGTAACGTAAAAATAGGCGGAGGTGTAACTTCCCAATCTTGCAAATATTAATGAAGACATCTGTCAGCTCAATTGCCCGTGACTTGTAGAGTGTTCGAAACTTTGGGTTAAATCATAATGTGTAATGAAATTATCAAGGAAGCAGGGAAAGAATACGTATAGTATATATTTTTTAAATATTTACGTTCCTCATACCTATCGTCATCCTTAAGCATTCGTAAGGGATACATACGTACCTTAAAGTTATAATATCTTATTTTTCGTTATACATAATGTAAAGGCAACCTTCGTTTATAGTTATAAATGTATATTACAGTTTCAACGCCCGCTCTATGAAATTTTACGTTCAATAATTCAATTAATATTCCAGCTAATGCGATTGACGTTTCAAGTGCCGGCGTCTGAATGATGGATGGTTCGTTAATACACAGTAAATGAAGGTCTTTTTAAAAGCGAAAAGTCCCGTGACTCGGCGAAGGTGTCAGGAAGTGTGGGGACTAATTATGCTTTTATCATAATTTATGGCAGGGCGGAAGGCCTCTTAAGTGGACTTAGCTGTAAGGAATACTTTACACTAAATATAGGCTATTTGTGTTTGTTTGAATTAAAATGTAGTTTATTATTAAATACTATTATATGATGTCCTCACAGTCACGTTTATCTGTCAGTTCGAACGCGATAATTCACAGAAAAATTTATGGTTATTTATACGGTATTTACCAACAGATAGTCGATAGTCTGTGGATATTTAGATCATAATGGCTTGTGTAAATTTCCGAGATACGTATCATAAATATTAGGTAATTAATAATTACCAAACAATAAAAGTACGTATTATTCTAACTTTTTATTTATTAAGAAAGAATGGTACTTAGATGAATTCAGTCGCGTCTGAACGCTTGAATGATGAGCTCATAACTATTTTGATAATTTTCAATAATGTTTTGTTTAATTTAAATTTTTATAAATTGACACTTTTCAAAAAATTTGAATTACAATAATATTTCAATAAGTTTTCAATGTAATTCAGAATTGAAGATTTAAAATTAATTTTAATAGAGACATTGTTTTGCTTTTATATAACTTTTATGAACAATGGAGTTTAATATAGCTTACAAAACATTGTGTATCCGGAAAAAACACTACTCTTTTACAGAAGAAAATTAATATGTACAACATTTAAGGAACATTAAAGCTTTGATTTTCTGCTTCTCGTAAGAGCAATGCACATTTCTATACTTTTTTATTTTTATAAACTAAAACATACATTTTGGAAATAAAATTTCACCAATTATGCGAGCAAATTTTTGCCAACTCTTTCAAATGAATGAAGTTTTAGAGTTTCTACATTCATTGATTTTATTTGAATATCTGATTTGAATGTCCGTTAAAAGGAGGAATGTAATATCGGGTATTTAGTTTGAAAGAACCGATTTGTATAGACCGTGGCCATTACGACCTAAAGCATAAAAGATATACATTCAAATCCTTTATGAACCTTCCTAAAAATCTTGTTATTTTATACTACCCTATACTGCTTTTGATGTTAATATTATTATTTTGCCATATAATATGAACTATAAAAGCCTTTTAGTTATCTAAAACACTTAATTTAACACTGGAATATCCAATAAGTAAATTAAATTAAAATTGCCCAGATGACCTATTTTTTTCGTTTAAATTTACACAGCATAGGGTTTCCCATGATGTATTGGTGGACAATATTTTCAAGCTATGGTGAGAATTGCATTTTGCTATCAAACTAGAACTAGTCACTATGAACACTGTTCACTTCTGAAGTGGAAATTTTACCTTTGCTTGTATCTGTATTGGTCTAGTGTGAAAGGAACATTGAAACAACAGCGACATGTCTGCATGATGTTATATATATGACTTATTCTTCTGTAATCGTGACTAATGAACCTTCAAGTTAAATAACTAGTGGCTCGCCCCGAGCTGGATCTCGCGTTGCAATGTTAAAATTAAGACCTTTTATTTGATACCACACTCGGATATATTTATATGAAAATCACCTATTTCACCTCCCTCTACTTTTGTTACCCCCTCACCGATTTCGCTCATGTTTGTACTCAAGATTGAGAATAGAATTTAACATACACGCACGTACATTTCATCTTCCCATCACCCCACATTCACATTACGAATTCCGTCTGTAATAATCATACATCGCTTAATGCCATATTTAGTGTTAATGTTGTGTACTTGTGCATGTGCGCCTCAAATTGCCAGATCCTACCTTCTTGTCCCCAATACAACTGTCAGACCCTTGTCACGTTCTAATTATACATTACCACTTTCATTTGCTGCCTTCCAGGGCGACAGGTAAAATGTGTTGAATTATGGTTATGGTTGGTAATTTGTTGATTGCTTTATTGACTGAGCGAAGTAAGATCTGGAAGTCGAGTTGGTCCAGCGAGCGTATGTTTGTATGTAAGTATTTATAAGTTGTCCGACGATATCCGGAGTATCATTCAACCTATTTTGATAAAATTATGTCAGAGAATACTGTAGACAAAAGAACTTCTTAAGTTCGAAGATGAGCGGAAAGACAGTGATAAATACAAAGGCAATGATGATCAAATATTCCAGTGTGGTGCCTTGATTTATGCATTACAATGCGAGGTCTAAGTCATCACTAGTAATAGATACAATTATAAGGAATATTTTGTATTACACTAATATATAAACTTGCATAAATAAGTCAGGAATATAGTACCGAAACCTTAAGCTTTACATTACTAGCGTCTATACGATACACTCCAGACTGTTGTTACGTATTCCGTCTGTAATCATGCATCATTTAGTGCCATATTTAGTGTAAATGTTATGTCCTTGTGCAGGTGCGCCTCAAATTGCCAGATCCCACCTTCCTGTCCCAAATACAACTGTCGGACCCTTCTCACGTAGTAATTATAAATTACCACTTTCATTTGCTTTGGAATGCGACAGGTAAGCTATGTCGAAGTACACGTTGCTTATATTTTTTATTAACTCAAAAATTGAAAGAATTAATAAATTTTTAAATGAAGGTTAAATTAAAAAATTCGGGAATGTAACGTGGAAAGTTCTACAAGATAGATAATTACTTGAAGTAGTGGTAGAATGTTATAAACAATTACCACACATACAAGGCCATTCCTTGTATACCTTGTATGTTATAACATTCTTGACGGTAGAGAATATAGAGGTATAGTTCAATCTTAGCTAGAACTTGTATTGCTTTTAAAATATAAACCTTGTCTTGACATAAATTGAAGGTAAATATATGGTTTCAAATAAATGAGATTTCATTTACATTAATGTTTATTTTGTGTATTGATGTCAATGATACAGGCTGGAAGTCTAATGTGGGCATCATGACTCAAATAATGCTTCAAAGTCAAAGTCGAAACGTTTATTTTCCAAATTGGCTTCTTTCGAGGCGCTTTTAGAACGTCATATACATTTACATAATAATAATTTGTTTTTATTTACCGCCGATTCGGAAGGCTGTCTCTACCGAGAAGAGCCGGCAAGAAATTCGAGTAGTTGCGTCAATTACTTTGTTTAACTTATGTATCAATTAGAATATATATTTTATATGTTACTTTTGACTTAAACAGACTTACTGCCATGGATCTATAATCTACTTTTTATCACGCATTAAAATATATTTATTTGTAGGGAATATTCAAACTGAGTACCTCGTTAGATCAAAGAGTAATATTTAATATGAAGTATTTATGCAATTGCTTGCTTGAGCTTTGAATATACATATGCAAATACTATATTATGTGTTTCATATGAAAATTAATTTCTCGAGTGCATTGCGTACCTACTAAACTGTGAAACTATGTTCGCCGTTCTATAAAAGCTTGTAATTATGCTGGCTTATATTAATGTACATATTTATAATATTTTCATAAGCCATAATTATTAATATCATACTAGTAGTTTAAACTTAAAATCTACGTTTATATTGAACAAAAAGTATAAACTTTCCCAAGTAGTTAATATTTAGATTATAAAAAAAAATACAGGGAAAAGGGGCAAATTACGCGGGCATGGCTATACCATAAACGATAGTATAAACCTAAATTAACTGTGAAATGCTTAGGGTATGAAGGTGTAATACGGCAATTGATCATTATGTGTACTAGATTGATTCTGTTAAAAAATCATTCGAATAAAAGATTGGATATGGTATGATCACTGTATTTTTTTAAGGTTTTTTATCGTAGAATTTTTCAGCACCGTAAGTAGGTACAGCTTGACCTCTCACGTTTCACAAAGCTCAATCTGCATAGTTTGGACCTATGCCAAAGTATAGTTCAAATTAAATTTCGACGCCAAAACTTATAAAAACCTAATTTACTATTGCTTCTTACTGCTCAATATTGGACAAAATTTTGTAACTGGTGTTAAGGTTGATATTAAGATTTTTCACATGAAAGAAATTAGGTATATGGGCAAAGTTGTCTCAATCTGCTGCAAAAGTACAAAATTAATTTCAAAAGTCACCCATTTTAAGATTTATTACATTCCAAACTTATAAAAATAAATTTACTTCTACTTCTTACATATATAGTTATAATATAGTCAAATCACAAATGATTTAATAATTCTATAAGTATAATAAAACACACTAATATAAACTGTATAATACTACCAATAACTTACTAACAGCAATTAGATATAAGGTAATAAATAAGTAAGAAATTAACTTGTAACAACACTAAAATGTGTGGGACATGAAGTTTTTTAATTTTATTTATTTACTTCTTACTGCTCAATATTAGACCAAAAATCTCTCAAATTGGTGTTTAGGGTGATGTAACCATTTTTCACATACTAAGCTTGTAAAATCCTAACTAACTATTTCTTACAGGTCAATATTGGATCAAATTCTCCCAAACTGGTGTTTAGGTGGCGTTAAGATTCTCAGGGGAAATTTGAAGACGCGGTTCGGATTGAAGCTATTACTTGCAACACCCTCTGTTTTGATAGTTATTACTACTGAGTTATTAGCCGCAGGTAGGGTGTGGGAGACGAAAAATGGTTCGGTAAATTGGAAGATACTAACCCTGTTTTGTACGGGACCTATTTATATGAGAGACGTTTTTATGGGAGGTTCATTTGTTCATTTGGGTAACGAAATTAAAGACTTTCTATATCAATAATTTCAGATTGAAAAAAAGAACTATATTTTCTTGTCATTGGCCTTGATGTTTAATTTTTCTTATTATTAGTTTTTTTCTTGTTGACAAAGTTTAACAAATATACTGGCGAGTAATGAGGCAACCATAGCTCATAGCCGAGTGGTAACACATTTCTCAATGCGTTCAAATGTATTTTCCGCCACTCAAGTATCGACTCTGAATGGGTGTTGTGTGATATCGTAGTATTATTTCTGAATACTGGTGTTAATTTACCTTATATTTAACGCATTGGCAAAGGTACGAAGCATGTTTATAATAAAAGCGAAAATATTACGTCATGAATTAGTATGCCACTTACAAATACGCATTTAAATTCGACATGTAAGCCATAGAGAATGATACTGCAGTTTCTACCCTAGTTAGTTTAATGTAATATAATATATGCGGTGAAAATATGACTAAAAAATTTATGCACCCAAAACGTGACTTATCATAAGTAAGAAAGTTGAGGGTTAGTTTCATGAAGCGTTGATATAAGGTTTTGTTAATGTATACCTGCCTTTGTTGTTTTTAGAGAAAGGTTAATTTCTTTTGCTCAATTTAATTCAATGGGAGACAATATGACTTTCATCAGATTGTTACAAGCATCGCTACCATAATTATACAAATCATGTGTCGATTCTGTAAAGGTACATTTACAAACTTAGAATTTTTAAATACAGGTGAACTTTTTAAAGCAAACGCACAGTTATAAAAGGCTACCTAATATTCTGCCTTTTATTTTAGTTCATTGTACCAATAGTTTGATTGTAAAAAAATATATAATAAAGTGTACACAGATTTATAAAATATAGGAATTTGTGTTTAAAAACGATTATGTTAATGGTTATACAAATATTTTTATACAGCTACTCAAAGTATAATTCGTCAAAGATAAATCTGAATGTTTTAACGCATTTTGACGTTTTGCTTAAAAAGAAACATGAAAAGCACAGTCAAACACTGTATGATTTTGTTTATTCGCTATTTTATTGCAATTCCAAGTGCCAGTGCTATACATTTCTGAGTCTCTTTTTAAATAAATGCATGAAATAGTTCACCTGTAAAGCACTCAATATTCAGTGAATTGAAAAAGTGTTTGTGTGATTCAAAATACTTCAATTTTAATCAATGAAACAAATAATTTGTTGCTGCATTTATTCGTTTTTATTACGCATTTAATTAATTAAGGCTAACAAATTGAGAATCTAATTAACAAGTTAACACTATATAATATAAATAAATTGCTTTGTGTGTATATTCTTTCCTATCTTTTTTCGTAAATCTTTAATATAGATATAATGAAGATTAATCAGCACTAATTTTACAATTGTTACATTCAATTTTACCGAACCAAAATCTATTATAATCTCAATTTGTATAATCATTAACATAATCATTTACAGACTTTCATATCTTTTGCGGTAGTTATTTCTAAAAACTTTGTTTGAAATAAAATTCTAGATATAAAAGAGCAATAACAACATGAAATTCCTCCCATATTTGTGAAATGCAGAAAGCATTGAGCCTACAAACCTCTAATGAATACATCACAGATACTGTTTATCCTTTGTATGGTGACAGCTCATTCCTTTGACTGGCAGCTAATTACAAGGAATATCATTATGTTATGTTTCCCATGACAATTCCGTGAAATCGATAGTCGCTTGTCTTTAATTTACCACAAAGCTTTGTCTGTACTGTAGTGATATTAGTGGGTAAATAAATTGCATACTCAATATTACATTGAGTTTACTCAAAGTAGCTGGAAATTTCATGCTTTTTAATACATGCATACATGGAGTTCAATAATTTGAAAACAGATGCAAAGTTTTCGAGTTATAATTAAAAACTGAATATTAAGTCAGATCAAGAAAGTGCGCAACCGAAAATGTGTTTGTTAATTTGTCTATTGTCTCTCTTTTTCATTCGAAATCATATTTAAAAAATAGTGATGAAATTAATAAAGTATTAAAAAATAAAGAACTGACACTGTCTAAAAATGTTTATCGAAAAACTCGTTGAGATGGTTAAGTGTTATATTTTTATGATATCAATTAAAATACAGTTTCATCATGAAATAATACTACAAAGTATAACTTTAACTTCATTTAATGCCTTCGTCCTTGCGATAAAAGTTATGAATTCAAGTAACTGAGTTATAGTTTTTATAGGAAATTTTATAAAAGTGAGCAGCTCCAGAATAAATAATCGTCTGGTCTTTCATCGAAGATAAATGATTTTGTAATTTCTCTAAGGGCGTTAAGTCGATGAAGCCATTTTTCTTTAGTGCACTGCTAGAAAATGACGTGAAGATTGATGTTGGAAGCTCTATGAAATGGATTCGCTAACATAATACTAATAAGATCGATTATGAGCTTGTATATTTTGTTATGACGCAATGTAATATGGCAAAGTACAGATACATTTAGTATTTCTTGTGTTTGTTAAACGCGAGTAATTTTCATATTAATTACATTACTTTTTAAAAGTGTTTCATTATACATAATCATTAACCCGATATTTCTAACACTTTACAGCGAGCGTGAAACATTTCGAACACTTGGCAGTCGTCCGTTTATATTATCTGGGACTATACAAGGCTTTGAATGTATATTATAAAGAGCATTAGCTATACTTTAAAATTAACAGGCGGAAAATTTTGTCGGTTAATTTAAAACCGCTCATCTCCAAAACAACCACATACATGGATTCTGTCTGTCTGTATATATGTCTTCTTCTCACCTAAACCAATGAACCGATTTCCACAGTAAATCAATAGCTTATATCTCAGAAGTTCCTCCTGCGGGAACGGGACTTATACGCAGGTGAAACTGTAGGATACAGCTATAACGTATTATAACTGTACGTATTTTATATGACCAATTATCCAGTTTTTATTTTGGCAAAGCTAATTGAAATAAAGGCACCGCGTCGGTGCGTGTCGTCGTTCGTCGATAAAATCTGATTAATAAATATTTCGGGTTTAGCCATAGGCTTTTAGCTTTTATAGAAATGCTAAAAGAATTAAGATCGTTAACTAGAATTATTACTTTGCGGACGTCAACATGAAATATATTTCAAGGCTGGGAAATTAATTTTGACGAGTTTTCTCGTCAGTCACATTTCATAATGTTTCGTTGCGTGCTATACGGTCATAGTAAACGGCAATTTTAAAATTCAAAGACATTATTAAACTTTCGTCAAAGTATTTTACCTGAATAATAAAAGCTGTTTTCATGGAAGATATGTTTGATTCTATAGCTTTTTTTTACTTCAACAAAAACTTATACAATGAAGACATTATTCACTTAAAGGATAAATAAAATACATGCATTTTTCTGAGGAATTAACGAGTTTTTATCCTAATTATTTGTCCAATTCAATTTAGCTTTGTTTGATTATTTTCCAGGGTTGGACGGTACACAAATTCAATTTCCTACTAATAAAAATACGGTGAGGAGTTTAATTAAACGCCTTATTTAAATTAACAGAGTAACACAACACCTATTAAAATTCGCCCCCGTTTGACGTAACCCTATTAGCGTGAAATTGTATAATAAATATCTTTAAGAGCTTTCTCAAGTTGGTAATTGTTCTGTTTTTCGGATACACCGAAATGCAATTTTGTGTACATTGCTCGTAATGATTACTGTGTTATCGTATTACGGTTGTATGTTCATAAGGGCGCTTATTGGAATAATGATCGCTTTATTGCTTAACTTTTGTACGCATTGCATGCCTTTCTAAAGATTCAGGAAAACACAATATTACAGAATCATTTTTATAGCGTATAGAAAAACTTTTAGTAGCTCATGTCTTCCTGATACTTGAAAAAATAAAAAAAAATACTTTTTTCATTCTCCACATCGACTTGCTCCCCCTAGCCCATCGGCTGGTCAACCTGCCCCCTCCTAACGTATCGGCTGGCGATGCCCCTAGATGTAGATTACCGATAGAAAACAATTATTTTTACATAATAGCAATTACCCAAGAGGAAATAAAGATTTACAAAGAAATAATTACATATGTCATATACCATTAAAATTTTGTGGTGTATCAGAAAGGGATATTTAGATATAAAGATCACTTAGGATATTTCTGGCATTAGACCCACTTTACGGATTTTCAGTGGTGCCAAATTAGGTTATATTATTATGTTACATAATTTTTAGGGTCAGTTAATATTAGGCCTGGAGTGAAACCCTCATAATTTCGCAATATGTCACCTCGCTTTGCCCACAGAATCATAGTGTAATAAACTCAAATTAGTGTAAAATTAACACTCAAGTAATCATGGGTACTTTTCAAGTTGAAAGGCGTGGGCGGAAAGTTATGACAAACATTCATAATTATTACAAGTGAGCAGTGTTTTTTTGCAAGGTAGGAGATACTAAGTATAACTTATGTTAAGCGAATTCCGCAACCGACGGACACCATGTACAATAGAGTGTCACAGATGAAGGGAAGAGGTGTAAAGAGCAAGAATTAAATAAGGGGGAGCAGGAGAGGAATATAGAAGAAAAGAAGAGGAATAGGATACAGTCTCACGGCGGCATACTGAGGGGGTTAGTAACGTCCCCCAGCAATGTTGCCTACAATCGGTTCCCACTAGAATAATTGTTAATTTAGAACTTTTTACCTTTAATAGTGTGATTAAAAGTCAACGAGTTTCGTAGGTAGTAAATAATGTAGTGCTTAGTTAGTAACTCATATTATGTATGTTGTATATGTGAGTCTATAAGGTATTATTATATGAGCCTGTACTATTTATTGTGTATCTTGAAATAAATGAATTAATAATTGGTTTATTTACCTCATAACTTAAATGTATTAATACTGACTGAAAATATCACTGACAAAAAATCCTTCACTGCGACACACAGACTTTTTATTTTCTTTTGGTACTATAAACGTTCAATCCTTTTAGTTCCTATTACGAAGCATTTGAACCTGCTACGACACGGATTATACTAAAACCAAAATAAAAGACCCACATCTTATCGCTGCAAGCATAAGATGAAATCGATACCGTTTTCTTTTCTTTGCCAAGCCTACGCTAAGGCGATATGATTCGATTTTATTCAGCGTAAGCTGTTTGTATAAAATCTATAAATATAGGTCGAACAAGAACTAGGACGATGTGAAATGGAACAATGCTATAAGATTGTTTTCTTACATTTATGTTGTATATCGTCCTACATTAAGCTTTCTTTGATATCTCGATCGCTTTATATTTTTTAAATATGTGAGTTAACCTTTTCGTATTTCTATTTGACTTTGTATTTAAATTGTTATATATAGGTTTTTCATAAATTCAAGATACAAATCTTATTTCTTATATAACATGTACAAACTCAGACACTAAAATGTACAATTTAAATATATAAAAACAAGCTGAGCTCCGCGGTTCCACCCGTGTATATATCCCGTTACCGTAGGATTTTCGAGATAAAAACTATCCTATGTTATTTCTGGGTTTCAAAGAATCTCTTTACAAAATTTCATCCAAGTCCTAGAATATACTCTTCACATATTAGACACTTTATTTAGATAATGAACAAAAGGAAGGGTAAACGGAATTGTACAATATAAGTACAGGAAATGAAATTTGGAAATAATGGACCTCATTCATAAGAATAATTTATGGTATTCGTAAAGTAATATTTTACTTATTAAATTAAACAATTACTTAACCATACAATCATATAAAATCCATCAAAGGCGTTTCATTATAAGCAAGAGAAATTTCCACGAAATACACTTCATTTCTTTCAATAAATTTATTCTCTAATCCTATATAGCTATTGTTCACCACAATTGTACTTCAAATATCAATCCCGTTTTAATAATAGGCCCGAAGAGATCCATTGCAAATAAGGAACAATAGAAGCACTCGTTGGCCGCAAATTAATGTTGAAAATACGACATAGAATAAAAATAATCATGGAGCAAGGAGTATTGTTACAGTGAACGTTTGCATGCAGTTTTATTTAAATTCAGTTGTTTTATAGGGTAATTAATGTAGGTTCTGTTTACAGCTTAATTTTTAAGTTATTTTTTTTTAATTTTTGTAGAACACGGTAGTTTGTTAAATATTTTCATTATTATGTTTTGTTAAAATGGTTTAAATTAAATGAGAATAAGCCATACCTTAAAACTTAAATGTTGTTCCTTTTTACTTGCCCCTATCCAAAACTGTCTTTTATACAAACAAAAGAGATTTATAATTTTACAATACACTTTACTCAAGTGACATTCTTTTTGTTTGTTTGTATCGAATAAACATAAAAATTATTGATCAAATTGTATGTGATCATAAAAATATAACGTATATTATCGGCTATATCTGTAAACCATAACGTACGTATAATAACGTAGACATAAGAATAGATTTTGATTCAAAAAGGTAGTAAAATGTAAAAGTTAAACCTCTAAAATCAATTAACGCCGTTGCCATTGGTATGACAGTGTAACTCAAATTTTATATGATAAATCAATTCAAAATAATTAGGTTTATCGTTGTTATAGTTTCCTGAAAAAAATCGTATACTGAATATATAAAATAGAAGAAGGGGACCAAATAAAGACGGAACTGTAGCTGACACTTATACAAAATTAATTTACTATATCCAACTCGACATTGGAGTGGCTTCAAAGGGTTCCATATTCAATCAATCGTTTCGACGGTGATAAATAGTGGATGTCAGTCGCTTGATGGATGCGCCCCTTTCATACCTACTGACATTCTTAAATTGATGGTATATATGCGATATTTAAATTTGGGGATTTGTTCACAAATCTTGCTGTAAATGAAGTTGTAACAGTTGTTTCAATTCTTTATTGGATGTAAACGAAGTTTGCAATACAGTATGAAGGTATTTGCTTTGTATGAAAAAACATTGGTACAATAACCGTTGACAACGAGAGAAGATATGGTTAACGTAATTTTGTCGAAGTAAGATTTAGTTGAATACATGCTTGTAAGATAAATAAGTCAGAGTATGCGTACAAAAACATTACAAATACGGCTTATCCTCAAAGTTTTTTAATGCCTCCTTTGCCGTGAGAGCTGTGCAGCTATGGAACACTTTGCCTACGCATATAAAAAAGGCTCCTAATTTGGTTTCTTTTTAAAAAATGGCAAAGGACCATTACATTAGTTTTTAGTTGTGTTGTATTTGTGTATAATATTTACTGATAGCTTTGTTTTGTTTTGTAATTGTTTGTTTGTTTGTTAATTGTTTTAATGTGTTTTGTTTTGTATTTTTTGATTTGTGTACAGTCTTTCCTTCTTATAACTGTTTTGTAAGTTCTCTTCTGCAGGGTTGCTTGGAAGAAATCGCTAACGAGCGATAAAGCCGCCCATGCATTGTGTATGTTTTAATGTATGTCAGTTTTGTATTTATTTATGTGTGTGTGCAATAAAGAGTATTTGTTGTGATGTATGTTTCGCCTTCCATGCTATATATAGTTACATTTTATAATTAATAAAGAGTATTCATACAGCAGTCGTTCGTATCACTCGTCTCCCACTACAAACCCTTTTTAATACATTGCATGGCGACCCTGCCAGTGCTGCCTCGCGGCAGTACTGAGCCATGGTACAGTTTTATTTTGATAAAGAAAATTTAAAGAACAGAAAAAAAAATAAAGAATAAAAATGGAAACATTTAATTAAAAAAAATCTACTTTAATTTAAAGTATCCCGGATATGGAGAAATATTAACATCAGATAAATGGAATATTACGACGAGAGAAAAATGTATATTACAAACACAAGTGACTAAATTCGGATGGATGCATCAGGAAACCGGAGACCAGCCAGCTAGTGACCAGGCAGCCGTCATCATCCGGAATTGGCCAAGATCCCGAGTATCCACATTTTGAAGACACACGGAATTTGGTGAAAAAGAAAAATTATGGAATTCGTACGTGTAAAAAAAAATGTGAAGTTTAAAGTACAAACTATTTTTTTTTTAAAGACAAGATACATAAATAATATTTGAAGATAAAAATTGTGTAAGTGTACTTAGTAACAGGTAATTAGATTAGTCCTATGTTGTTTTATAAAGCGCTACCAAACATGGAAATGGTATGCATCGTCTGTTATTTCGTCTCATATTTCGTGTTACCATGTAGTCTCAATGCATCGTTTTAAACGTGCTATAAAATTATCGTAATGAAATATGATCTAATGCATTTGTTAGTACGAAACATTTATTTATTTTTTTTTTTGTGATTTCGGATTTTTATGATAAAACTAATTCATACTTGAAATGACGTAATATAAAAAAAAATCTTAACGAATGAATTACTATGATAAGTATATACTTAATGGAAATTGTGGAGAGATATAATTAAGAGTATCAGTTGAGTGAAGATTTTTTTTTTTAATATTAGGATATAGATGGAATCTCAGCTTGATCACCTAAGTTTTCTTTTATATTTCTATGAAATACTATGACTTGATATTTCATTATTTAAAAAAAGGAATAGAGATATAATATGAAAAGTTAAAATATTTACTTTGTTGGAACTAGCCTAAGAGCTATTTATTGTTCTTATAGTGAAATGATGTAATTAGTGGCAAGATACACCAGGATACAAGGCAGGCACGGAATCCTTGTAAATTCTGATCATGATTCGGTCGAGCTACCACTCGTGAAGATAACTTGGACACGTGAATAAATGAATGAAATATATGAAAAAGTAATGATGTGTTAAAAGAACTGCCTGTAATTATGAATATTAAAATGAATTCTTGTATCGTGAATATATTATGGTGTTATGATAAATATTAAAAGGGAAGAGTGCCCTAAAAAGAATGTTGTGTATCTTGTGTAAGTATATTAATTTAAGTATGACAAAGTACTTAATCAATATGAGGATATTGAAATATTGACGTGGAATATTATGTTGAAATAAATAATTTATGATTACGTACATTATTATAAATTAAATGTGATAAAAATAATATAAAATAATTTAAAAATAAATAATATACTCGGATATGACTATTAAAATTTAATATTGTGACTTTAAAAACCGGATTTGACAATAAAATAACTGGATTTGGATTGTATAACTAGATTTTTTTAAGGTATTTTTATAGGTAATAAGTATCAATATGTACTTTTGTTTATTGGATTTTAGTCTTATTTTTTTTTTTTAATATCTACCTATAAATAGGATATTATAATTCTTATTTTTCACACTTTTCTTTTGTTAACGCATTTCAACATGTTTTACATTATAATATTGTTCAATAGATATTTGTTTTATATAAAATATTGACATACGATCGGCCCGCGCAACCGATAGTTTGTTGTATTTAGCTTTTGTTTTTTACTTTGGATATTCATAATAATATAAAAATAATTTTTATGTTTATGTTTCTACCTATGTGTTACTTTAGCTGAAGTTTTTTTTTTTGTAAGGATGGTAAGGTGTTTACCCATGTTAGTTTTAGAAATTATATAATATCTCTTAAGAATAAAATAAATTATATCATTTATTTTATTCTTTATATTGCCATGGAGGTGTGATGTATGTATCGCCTTCCATGCTATATATAGTTACATTTTATAATTAATAAAGAGTATTCATACAGCAGTCGTTCGTATCACTCGTCTCCCAACAAAACCCTTTTTAATACATTGCAATCTAATACATGCATTGTAGAATATTACCACGTTAAAATATTGGTTGTTTACACTAGAAATTCAGTATCATTTTCACACAATAGAGAGGTAATAAGTGTACATCTTGTATACATTAATTTCCCGATAGGGCTGCGCTTCTTTAATACGATATATGCGCCCTCTACACATCAGCAGAGGCATCTGGACGTCATCTGCAGATGTTATCCGTGAACGTGAAGATGGAGTAATATGTCTATCTGTAGACAGCTGTAGTAGGTAATTTACGTCAGCCGATGCATCTGCCATCTATCGACAGATGACGTAGGTGTGTAGACGGGGCAATAGTAGTTCGAAAAAGAATGACGAAAAATTCTGAACTTACTACGAAATTGCCCAAAAAAAACATAGCAATTTTAAGTTCAAGCATGTCTTAAGACAGGGTCGTATTTTGTGCATCATTTCCATTGATTTAAATCTATAAATAAAGAGGGACGGACGAACGTATAACTCAAGAGTTGCTGTACCAATTCGGAAGAAAATTCGCAGGGAGATAGCTTAGGACCAGGAGCAGGACATACGATACTTTTAATTCCGGAAATTCTACGCTAAAGGATTATATACACAAGTGAAACCGCGAGGCACAGATAGTTTATCGAAAACGTGTCTGTAAAATTTTGACAAAAAAATTTCTTAGATTCTTCCAGTTTATTTAAACCGTGTAATGTTTCAACAATTGTTTACAATAGTTATTCAGCAACAAGAAAAGGTAATGAGCGTACGTCTTGTTCACATCGCTTCCCCGATAGGGGTGTGCCCCCTTAATGTGCTTGCTACGAGATAACTTGTAAATCGTGCAGACACTAGTGATGGGACTTGCACGTTTAAAAATATATTTTTTAAATATATTAATGTCATTGTATTTTTTTTCACGGCTTAATTTAAAGATTAGTTACGGTTGTAACTATTTGAACTGATATTATAGATCTTTTATAAATAATTTGATTCGGGTAGTACACAAAGTATATTGAGTAAGACAGAAGAATGCTTGTTTAACATAATTATAAAAATATTTTAATTTACAAAATTGCTTAGATATTTTTTTCTTTATAATTATATAAATAAGTTTCAGTTGTTTGGTAGAGGTAGTAAAAATAGCAAAATGTTTTCTAAATAATTATAAATTCAACCCTATTCCGCCTCCATACAATAATTGAGTGCAGTTTTGAACAATGCTAGGTGTTAACAATTAACGACACTACAAGCTAACATTAATAATCAATTCTAATTTATCACTGGCTTAACACACTTCAAGATGTTGTTACCCACCATGTCTTTAAAAAAATCGTTTCCTGAATTTTCGTAGACCTCATGGCATCTTCAGCAATGTTTTAAAACATCGATGACATAACTAATAATTCACAACTTAGTCTTGTTTTGACGAG
>LQNK01000786.1:320851-338828 GCA_001586405.1 Phoebis sennae | reverse complement strand
CCCCCCCTACCCCTCCTATCTTGCCTAATACCGATTTCGGTCATCTTCAAACTAATCGAGCACAGTTTAAAGGTTTTTGCACGAACAACAAAATAAATTACCATATTGATTTAGTTGTTCCTATATATTTGCTCGCCATGATTCTACAAATCGAAAAAGCTATATTAACCCAGTTATTCTTAATAGTGAATTCGTGTATATTTAATAAAGAGAAAAGAAAAACCAGCCTTTGTTGAAGTGTCAACTCCCTTGTTGCTCACTATTTGGGTCGACATAAATTGGTCCAGCCTTGCTGTAAAATCGAATATGTAGGTCCGTTACGAAAGAAGCATGACATTGTTACTCGTACTCAACAAAGCAAACTTCAAAACAATGTGTGGGTATGTGTGTTAAATGTATGATACAACACTGTTGTGTAATATTAATTTCAATTTATTATAATATATAGACTAGCGATTCGCCCCTGCTTCACATGCAATAACAACTTTTTACTAGAGAATAGGAGGGGATAAGAAGAGGATTAATTGCCAGGAGTTGGTAGAGGAGTAGAACAGGACAGGACAGTAATGGGATGGAATACAGGCCTCCGGGCACACACTCACCGTACTATAGTACTCTAGCATAGTGATAAATGTCTCTGAATATTTATATATTTTATTTTTTTATGTAAAATCAATAGTAAGAATTATTCGTGTCTATAATACACGTTTAAATTTTACTGGTTTTAATATTTTCTTTAACAACATTAATATTTAACTTACAGTTGAAAATTTCGTCTCAAAACCTTGGTATCGAATTTTCCTATCAACTTTTTATTCTCGTTTTGCTTTAGTACGAGGCCCAATGATTCTAACTATTTTCAAACCCCGTGTAGGTAACACAGAGACAACATAATCCTATTTCAAACGGGAGGTATCGTGTCGAATGCTGATGTTATTTGCCAACTTAAATTGAATTAAGCGTCACAAGCGACTTCACTATTTTAAATCTATACTATATAATAATAGAACAGTTACCAGACAAACACAATACATTAAATATTATTGCAAAGATATTTTTTTTGTTTGTATGTGCGTTGCTCGTAATAAAAGCTGGCTGAATTCCGTGATTAATAGTTTATTAGTGTGAACTTACACTGACATTAAGCAATTATATAAAAATACTACATGTGTTCTTATCAAGAAAATGATCCAAAACGATGTATGTATTTAAAAAAAACGAGCAAAAATATGTAACTTGTGTACGCTTACGTTTTTATCTATGAAACGCTTATGGATCTTACGCTACACGCTTTGAAAGCCGTTTTTTGAGCGAAGTCGCGGGCGGACAGCTAGTAAAATAAACAATATTTTAAAATTATTTATTTCTATTGTTGTTCTATTTCTAATTACCATGATTTTATTCCGAAGTCTTGTCATATCCCGCTTTTAATTAAGTTTTATGTTTCTCATATTTCGTAGCGGATCTCTTTTTAATTAGCGAACATATGGATACGTTATTGAGAAAGGCTTATATTTCTTTTAACTTTTGTTTGAAAATTCAATGGAAGATCGGATAAACGATACTTCAGTTATCGTCGGACAACTTGTTCATACTTTCATATAAACATATAAACATACAGACATACATTTGCCGAGCCATATCGACTCTGAGACTTCGCTTCTTTTGAACCATTCATGTTTTTAGAAATGTGCTATCTTCTAAAGTAATGTGATTATTTTTGGAATAAGGGAAGTGCACTCGAGCCAAAGTTCTTATGATAACTTTCTATTTTACTTTCGGGTGACCTTTAACTTTGACTGGAATAATGTCGGAGCTATCAAAACTGTCTGACTACTTAGGAAACATATTTAATGGTTATCCAAGGAACAAGGATTAAATTTAAGTTTCTTAGTTTAAAGCAAGTGCAATTAAGGTTTAAATAGGGCGCCTGAAGGCTGAAAATATAAAAAATAGTATATTGGTTAATGATAGCTTTTTATTGCAACAACATCATTACTAGAAGGTATAGGTTTGTTACAGGATAAAACTAATAACGAATACTACAAATATTTCTTGCTATTTAACAATTGAATATTAAAGAAAAATATATCCAAGATACTCTTTAAATTAATAGATCCTAATTCTCGTTGTTTTTTGTTCGTTCAAATATACATCTTTGGAACATAAATATATATATAGCAAATACTGGTGTTAAAACAAACACAATAATTATTATAAAACTAATAGGGGACAGTATTATAAATTAAATGTGATTTATTCGTGAAAATACATGCACCAAAACGGGATTTCCAAACATTTTTCAGATTTCATTACATATTCGTCGCGCAAAAGCTGATTAAAAGCTAAAAATGTAACAGTTGCAAAGCAAATACGAGAGATACAGGATGTGGAATGTAAGATATTCATCTCTGCAATATTATTTGAATTTCTACGCACGTTCGGATTATTTCCACGCTATGCACTGCTTCGTATGACATTCGTTGCGAATTTGCTTTGCGTCCCGAGTCTCAAGCACTGCATGGATTTTGATTTTTATTTACGCTTCGGATTAAATGTTTCTGTTCTTTGATGAATTAAAATAAATTAAATAACAACAAAGTATTTCATATGAATAATAAAATGGAATATGTTTAAAATATCAACTGTGTCCATTTATTTATTCATGGTTTTACAACATTTAACTGTATAATTATTTATTGTTTTGTCGTTTGAATTAATTTGATAGAGATATTGATTTTATGTACACTTAATATTTTTTATATCACAGTCAAAATAGTAATCTGTGAAAAAACATTTTTTATGAAATATATAGAAAAAGATAACTCAAGTCTTATCTTTAAAACCAGCCTTAATTAAAGCAATAGAAAAAAATAAAAATCAATCATAAAACATTGTAATAGAATTATTATCTATGAATATAGAACATTAAAATAATAGCAGTTTCAAATAGGTCATACTGTACCTATCCTATCGTGTCATACTGTGCGGACAGTACAAGGACAAAGGGAAGTACTGCGGACTCTGGCATCAGTACTCAAATCTAACTGGATACTTAGCTGCCTGTACCGTGAAGCATTGTGGATTTATGCCATATTGTAGATATTTGGATTTACTAGGGTTGAGTATTTTGGAGCAGCTTTGTAAAATCGACGACGTAAATCGTAGATCCAAATCTGTATTTAGGAAAACTTGTATAACTTGAATAATTATGACCCTCTGAGAAATAATTTATAAAATAGTACAAGATTACAGTTTCATTTGATTCGAGCTACGGCATAGACAGTACAAGGACAAAGGTATATTAGACTCGAGGATCAGGTATCAATTCTAACTGGATACTTATAGGCTAGATATAAGAATTGTGTATATTCTTATGGTGAAATAAATGATTGATTTATTAATATTCTACTCGGTCTTATAAAATAGTTTTGTGAATCTAGCGTTGTGTAGATGTGTGAGTTGAACATCTTGGAATACCTTTGTAAAATCGACTGACGTAAAAAGTAAATTCACAATTATATTTAAACGAAAACTACCAACTGATATACATTAAATAATTCATAGTATATCAAAGGAATATCAGTTGGAAATTAGTTAAATGCAGGGACAAGAACTAAGAAGGCTACAAGAACAAAGGGATAGTAGAGGGGACTAGGAATAAGGTATCAATTCTTGGACGTATAGCATTGTGAATCCATGCCATATTGTAGATGTTTCAGTCGAGTATTTTGTAGCACCTTTGAGAAATCATCGACGTCAATTGTATTAGCTATAACTTCCAACTGAGAAACACTGAAATAATTCACAGAACATCAAAGGATTACAGTTTGAATTTAATTCTAACTACGACACTAACAGTACAAGGACAAAGGGACGGTATATTGAACTCGGGTATCAATTCTACCTTTTAGCTTGGCTGGCCGTAACATAGCACTGAAAATTCATGCCATATTCTAGACGCTCGATGGAGAATTTACTTGACACAAGTGTCTCAGAGCACTTATATAATAATGAAATTTGACTACTGAAATAAGAAATTAAAAGTCCCTTTCTGTTCATTGAAAACTACGACTACGATTAAATAGAATGCTTTGATACATACATTGAAATAATTCATAGAACATCAAAGGAATATCAGTTTGAAATTAGTTCAAACTAGGGCACTACAAGAACAAAGGGACAGTATAGTGGACTCGGGAATCAGGTATTAATTCTAACTTGATACTTCGCCGGTCGTAGCATAGCATTGTGAATTCATGCTATATTGTAGATTTACATGGGTCAAGTGTTTTGGACCTTTGTGGATTCCGTCCTCAATTTTAGTAAAAACTCTCTTTGTTAACGGTAGATGAGTTAAACTTATAATCGTAACTATGTTGACTTACATATTATCGGTAACGACTTTAGTATTATGTATTTTTTCCGCAGTTATACTTTACGATTGCAAAAATATCGGTTTGTTTGGAAAATATCACATAAAGTGACTATAAAAAAGACAGCTCTATATTATTAAGCATGAACATTAAATTGCGATATAAATCATCTTTTCATATAAAACTTTGCACCAGGAATTTAATTTTCACGCAGCAAATTAGACGCCAACAGTCTCTCTGCAGACAAACGTTCTGTCCCAGGACACAAACAGACTGATACAAAGGAATGGGTAACGAATGTTTACGAGCCTCACACGAGTGTTGTTAGTCATGAATACCTGGCCTTTGATAATGATTTGTGGGACACACAAATCCGGAGGTGAAGTTATTCGATCAATGAAGTCGAGAATATGTATTTTGACATTCAAAATACATATTTGGTTTCTTAGTCAAATATTAACGCAATAAAACGGAAAAATACTATATTTTTACCCGTTTTACGTGATTTTTTCAATGCAATAATGTTAGTATAATCGTGTATCAGTTTTTTTCTATGTTATAGGAGGCAAGCGGGGCATGAGGTTTAACTAATCATGAGTAATTGACGCAGCCCAGGAACATCTGCAACATCAAAGTGTCGCAGATATCTTGCCGGCTTTGAAGAAAAGGCTGGAGAAGATGATGGAAAATTGGGAGAGGAGAAGAACAGGATGGGAGAGGAATGGGATGAGAATATCTCGTCTCCTCTACCTCCGCATACGAGGGTAACGATATATAAAGGTACTGCTAACTGATCCCCCATAATCCACCACAAACATATTATCGATATGTCTTATTCTGAAAAATTAATTAGTTTATTACCAAAAGAAATGAAGTAAAATTGTGACTTTATCGTGCATGTTAACTATTCAGTAGAATGTCTCCAACTAAACTTAAACGGTTTCGACAAAAATATCTATATGAAAGTGCAAAATTTCACAAATTGCTTGCTATAAGAATACATTAGACGCTTGAGTTTTTAGACCCATTCTTTATACCGAAGAGAACAATACCTATTGTTTGGGAAACGATATAAACACGGGTGTTATATTGAAATTGTTTTAAAATAAAACTTGAAGTTCGTACTGAGATATAAAAACCTGAACACGATATTTCTTCGTGGAACAGGCTTTAAAAATAAAATATCGACGCTGAAGTATCAATAAAGCAAAATACATCGTTGACTTTCGTTGTACACTCACTTTTACGATAGTTTTATGATCTATTTATTTATAATAGCACCATTTATATTCTAAAACAAGCAGTAAAGTATTATCTTAAACCGTTTCCATTTCAGTCTGTACCTTAACAATAATATTTTAGCCATACAAATAAAAAAAATCCATAAAATGTTCATTAATTTTTGAAGTAATTTGGTTTAATTATTAAAGCACATAGTATTAATAATGAATTTGTCTACTCTCTTTCTATACATCTTTCAATATTTTGCATGGCTAGATAGCTTGGATTGCAAATAAAAATAAATAATTATAATTATAAATAAATAAAATAGAGAACTCTAGTATGCTTATAAAAAATGCAATATATGGAGCTCAGAATCCATTCAAAGGACACCCAACATTACCAGTAATGGGGAAATACTGTTATTGCTATTGAAACTGAGGTCTAGGTAAATCGTCAGTTTTCGCTGCCTTTATGACGAAGAATGAAAAAAATGCGCCTAATTAAAATATACACAAGGAAAAAATTCATTCGTTAGACATACTGATCTACGAACCAATTTGTGCGTGTGTCAGAAAGTAAATATTTGCTTGCTTTACTTGCTAGGACCATAAATTACCCTTAGTAGGCGAATAAAGAAAAAAGCATTCGTTACATACCCTCATCATATGTGGAAAACGTGACGAGTGTAAGAAATGAACGCTACATGCTGACTAATGGAAACCGCATTCGAGTTTACTTTTTCAATTTAATTAAATTTTATGCCATATTTTAGAGATGAGTGAATTATGCAGCATTCATAATACTGCGTTGCGTTTTTTTGGTTAAGAGGATGTATCATCCGGTTTTCATAATATAATGAATTTAGTGCTTTCATCTATTTCCGTAACCCCGTAATGCACCTTATAAAACCCTGTCCCAGTAACGTCATTTAATAAACAGATAAGTTCCATTTCTGTTAAAATTTATGTAATGCAAGTTTTACCTGTTGTTCTACCCTCACTTTGTTGATAACCGTTATGATTAGCTGTTGTGTAGAATCACAGTACATTTCTATTACATTCGACATAATTTCTACATAGACACCTATCAGTTCATTACAATACCTTAATAAAAAGATGCTAAATTAATGTGATAATAAAACTACAATCGCAAATGATTGCCTCCTTCAGCTATTAGTATGGAGACAACTAGGAGGTTCTCTGTGTGAATACACCAAATTGGGGCGATAGTGACACTGTTTGTTTAGTGTTCTGTCCTCAAATGGAGCTAAGCTAGTTATAGGGTTTGCATGTAGCACTCAGCTACATCGACACAAGACATACAATTAGTAGCTACTGTTGTGATGTCATATTATATGTGAAACGTGAGTTTCCTTGACAGATCCAAATAGAACAGTCGGAAAGGACGTCTTCATCATAATCATCTAAATTAGCTAACGCATTTCGCTTTAGAATGTAAAACGTAACGAGAGTGCATTTATCATATTGTGACAGTAACAAAATTATAATGAAAAAAAATTTTAACACACTTAAAAGTGTTATGTCTATTTTTGTATTATTTTTCATACATCATAATAATTTCCTGATCGAAGTTATAAACGATGATATTTCTGAGATAACATTTTATAAATTTATAATATGTAGTTCGTTTAATTTACCTTTCGATCGGCTAGCTTCAGATTCGTTGAAGATTTATTAAGTCAAACGTTACTGCATTATTTTAAATGATTGTATTCAGTATAAATAACAGTTTATCAACATTTCTTTTCAATCCGTAAACTGGATAAAAAATAAACTCGTGGACGTATTTTAACGAATTGCAAGTAATCAATCGACTCATTTATATATTGAAAGCTTTATTTAACGAACAGTTTTACTCGTAATGTTTCTGAAAGGTAAACGCACACAATACTCGAAAATACTGATTTATTTAAGCTTTATTCACATCGTAGAAATCAAACAATTAGAGTAAATATATGATATATATTTAAATGTATCGATGACTACAGAGACTAACGGTGTATAGGAGATATTATAGAGCACAAGTTTGTGCGCACTCTCTTAAGCCCCTTTTACACATCGGCACCGCATACGCGGACGTTACCTGTCGATTGATGGCGGACATCGGCAATCGTAAATTACCTACTACGTCTATCTACGGATAGACATATTACCCCGTCTTGCTTGTATCTGCTGCTGTATAGATGGGGGCTCAGAAGATATAGAAACTAGAGACAGTGGTTCCAAACCAGTGGTCTGCAGAAACCAAAAAGTGTTCGCGTAAAGTTTCAATTTTGTCTCCCAGCTAGCACGAGACTCTTGTACCGAACTTGCATAAAAATCTACATGGTGGTCCCTGTAGACAATAATAACAAAAAGTGATCCTCAACCAAGAAAAGGTTAGCAACCCTTGCACTAGACCAATTAGACAGTGAAGACAAGGAGAGAGTAACATAATTTGCTTATTAAAATAAAACACTGTTTTTATTATAAGACTAGGAGAGGTCAAAACGTTGCGAATTCATTTATGCAATATATTCAAAACAATGTTAATTATTCGGAAAGTTTATTAACATTCCTTCTCCAACTTCGTATTCCCACTGAGTTGTATATAAAATGCAACATTTTAAAGTTGAGATTCCCACTGGAGTTTCATTTAAAATGACAATTTATCATCCAGTGTTTCAAGAACTAGCTCAGGAATATACACAATAGGGCTTAATGTGGCTTGCAATTTATATTCAGAATTTTGTAGCTGAGAAATGTGCCGGGAACAAAATAGTTATATTTAAATACGAATATCACTTAACAAGAAATACCGTTTCCAAATTAAAGTTTCATGTCAGTGCCAGTTGAGAACGGACTGTTCCAGCTGTTGCAGCCGGTAGATTTAAAAAAAAAGACTATTTTTTCTTCCTTTATGTATTCTACAAAATGATATAGGATTTGTTGGAATGGACCTCATCTTTAACTTGATTTCAACTCGACTGCTCGTCGGAAAATTTAGAATGCAACTCCCTCGCGCGGGACTCTATTGCCGCCTTTTATGATAAAACCTTGCTGTGCCCTGCGGTTTAAAATCATCATTTTGATCAAAATACATCTACATGTTTGCCAAATTTCAGTGGGATCCGTCCAGCGGATTGGGCTGTGCGTTTTTCGATCACTATATCAATCAGTCAGCCAGTCACGTATCTCTGAGTTTATATACATAGATAATCATGAGATTAGCTTATTACTGCCTATTAAATCTATACTAATATTATAAAGCTGAAGAGTTTGTTTGTTTGTTTGAACGCGCTAATCTCAGAAACTACTGGTTCGAATTGAAAAATTCTTTTTGTATTGATTTGACCATTTATCGAGGAAGGCTTTAGGCTATATAACATCACGCTGCAACTATTAGGAGCGAAGAAATAATGGAAAATGTGAAAAAAACGGGGAAAATTATAACATTATGCTACGGGAGCGAAGCCGCGCGGATCAGCTAGTATCAATATAAAGGTACGAAATTTTACTAAATTAAAATATGAACATATATTGTTATGTTTAGTTTTATTAATCAAAACTAGCTAACTTTTTTAATAGCTTTTAGCTATATACTTAACATTATCAAATTGTAAAATAGGATAAGAATCAAATGTTTCCATAATTTATTTGCATATTTTCTATCTTTAAGATGTTGGCAGTACTTGAGACGATATTTTGTATAAAGTTGACTTGTTGCACAGTTTTGTATACATTCATATGAGACAGGGATGGATGCTGCTACGCTATTGCATTGAGAATAATTCATAAGGCTCTCTCGTCTCTATTGTAGTTAGATTTTAAAAATCCATTCCGAAAGTTGTTAGACTCAGGCATTGTCTAACAGCACTATGTCGTTTTTATTAAACTTACCTTAGGTGTCGTAGTTTTCACAAAACTGCATGACTTACGGCCGTTTTAAATTTTCTATCTCTATGTATTTGCACTTACTTTGATTTCAATATCCTAACGACGGATACATTTGCTATGAATTTTTTCTATCTATGTGTGACATAACAATATATCGATAATCATTGATACATTATTGAAAATGGCCGTTAGAGTATTATTGAAGGTAATTCTAACTTGAATCGAAACGATTATCAACATTCAAACACACATTTAGGAAATAAAGCACACGTCTTTCGGATTCTATACGAATCATCATACACGAATATTATCGGATTCCAGTAATGTTATATACATACATTTTGAGCCGATAATCTCCTTTTCAAAAACAGGCTAAAAACAATCAACAAAAAATGTTTCGAAATTAAAATGAAAGCAAAAAACTGCAGTAAAATTCGATGAGTGATCGGCGTTAGGGTATATTCAAAATTAGATATAGCCAGTGGCTTTATACTATATGTTTTGATAGATGGCAAAACGTGAAGTCCCCTAATGGCGACAGAGCAAATGCATTACACAACTGATGGGTCGAATTTATTGCAGGCAAAGGTAAGTATTAAGTATTAAGTATTTTTTTAATATAGGACCTCTTGCATGTCAAATCGTTTACTACAATGCCAAAAGATGTCGATATAATGTCTTATAAGAAGTCAATGTTCATAATTAATCTCGTTGTAAAAACTTATAAGAAAAGTCACGTTTATAATAAAAGTACATAGTTTAATAATTGTACGCAACCTTTTTTGTTTTTTTTTATTTTAATACATATTTTAAAGTTTAAAAACAAAGAATAAATACGTGTTTTTTTAAGAACCAACCTGCACGGTAATTTTTCTTACTTTACTGTACTGGTCATGTTTTAACGACCCACTAAAATTAACAAAAACATAGGTGCTAAAATGTTAATGACTCAATCCATATATCTTTGTAATCCCTTGTGTATTGTGTTAGCACCTGCTCACGGTTCTTTTAATTTTTCTTATTAGACTAATTGGATACTAAAAACAAGGAAAAAAGGTTTAGCTAAAATATAAATCAGAATTAAAATCGGATAAAAATCCAACCAATTATTTGGTATCTAAAGTTATTGTTTGTCCCTTTAACGCAAAAAGTGTTTTGTATGAAGTTTGTATGACGAATTCAAATTATGACGTCATAATGTATTTTAATTTACTTCTCTGTCTAAAAGAATAATTTCAAAAGCCTATTTCATAATTGAAAATTGTTAATTTAAGATAATAAAAAAAAGTCAACGTCCCCATTATATCATACAAATTATTTTTGTTGTTGTGCTTGCTATAAACGAACTTACTTCAGATTCGGTAAAATTACATTACTAGTGAAAGCAACGATCGAACCTATTTTTGATGCAAATAAATAATTTCATGAAGGACAGTGCACCAAAATTTAAGAACTAACTCGTTCATTACATCGCTTGCACATTGTGCTAGTTTCTACCGAGGTTTAACGATAATTATCTTAATTGTGACGAATGTGACTTTTTCATTGCTGAAAACTATGTTAACAGTTGTCAATATTTTCTTAAATATTTCACCAAAAGCAAATAAATTTTAATACGTATATACAATTAGAAATCAGTATGTTGTTTATAGAGTTAAATGACATAGCGTCTAATACACTCGGCGGAATTTGTATTACAAGGGTATGGCATCCTTGACTAATGGTCGACGGTTAATTGATGCTGTCTTGTTATTTTGACGAGACGTGAGCAAGATGAATTTGTCCTTAAATATTTGGGGTCTTTATAGCTTCTGCAGCTACTGTTTTATTTTTTGAATCTGGCTCATGACTTCTTCCGTTAAATGTTAGAGCGTCCAATACACTCGGAAGAATTTGCATTACAAGGGTATGGCATCTCTCACTAATGGTCGCACGGTTAATTGGAGATGTCTTGTTATTGTGACGAGTCGTGAGCAAGATGAATGTGCCTCAAATATTTGAGGTCTTCATAGCTTCTGCTGGTATTATTTTATCTGTTGGATCTGGCTTATGACTTCTTCAGTTAAATGACATAGCGTCTAATACACTCGGAGGAATTTGTATTACAAGGGTATGGCATCCTTGACTAATGGTCGACGGTTAATTGATGCTGTCTTGTTATTGTGACGAGACGTGAGCAAGATGAATTTGTCTGCAAATATTTGAGGTCTTCATAGCTTCTGCTGGTATTATTTTATCTCTTGGATCTGGCGTATGACTTCTTCATTTAAATATCGTAGCGTCTAATGCACTCGGAGGAATTTGTATTACAAGGGTATGGCATCCTTGACTAATGGTCGCACGGTTAATTGATGCTGTCTTGTTATTGTGACGAGACGTAAGCAAGATGAATTTGCCTTCAGATATTTGAGGTCTTTATAGCTTCTGCAGCTATTATTTTATCTTTTGGATTTGGATTATGACTTCTTTAGTTAAATGTCTTAGCATCTAATTCACTCGGAGGAATTTGTATTACAAGGGTATGGCATCCTTGACTAATGGTCACACGGTTAATTGTTGTTGTCTTGTTGAACTTGTTTTCAAATATTTGAGGTCTTTATAGCTTCTGCAGCTACTATTTTATCGTTTGTATCTGGTTTTTGACTTCTTCAGTTTATTAACATATTATTGCGTCTAATTCATTGTCTTAAAAGGGTATGTACTTGACTAATGGTCGCATGGTTAATTGATGCTGTCTTTTTATTGTGACGAGACGTGAGCAAGACGAATTTGACTTAAAATATTTGAGGTCTTTATAGCTTCTACAGCTACTATTTTCTTTTGGATTTGATTTATGATTTCTTAGGCTAAACGTCATATCATCGTATTTAGTCGGAGGAATTTGTAATACAAGGGAATAATCTTTGACTAATGGTCGCATGGTTCATTGATGCTGCCTTGTTATTGTGACGAGACGTGAGCAAGATAAATTTATCTTCAAATATTTGAGGTCTTTATAGCTTCTGCAGCTATTATTCTATCGTTTTGATTTAGTTTATGATTTCTTCAGTTAAATGTCATAGCGTCTAATACACTTGAAGGAATTTGTATTACAAGGGTATGGCATCCTTGACTAATGGTCGCACGGTTAATTGATGCTGTCTTGTTATTGTGACGAGACGTGAGCAAGATGACTTCGTCTTTAAATGTTTGAGGTCTTGATGAATTTCACACGTTTATATTTTGAAAGATTTTTAGCAATAATAATACAGAATCGTTATATAATTTTTAGATCGTTATTTTTATCACTTCTGAGAAGAGAATTCATTTCAAGGGGAGGTTTTCGAGTCAAAAATAATATTTAGGCGAAATATCGTTAAGACAATAAATATCTAAATAGAATAACGTTAATTCCATATTCAGGCATGATTCTCAAAAACCCCAAAAACGAAAGGAAAAAAGAAATTAAAAATTCTAGCTACGTTATTAGACAGTTTGAACACGAGAAATCCCGCGGGCTGTTCTTAGTTGCGGGTAAATACTGCGACAACTATGCACAGTAAAACAAACACCTTCCCGGGCCAAGCATTGTCCTGAACCAACAGTATATTGTTACTTATTCATAAGGCGCTGTTTCTATTCCATTGTTTGATTTATCTATGTCAGGATTTAGCGACAAATTGAATATATTTTGTATGAAATCTGTATAAGCTTTGCATGCGAGGAAATAGGATAATATAATCTATACATATAATAAAACAGTAACCGAACCATTTCTGTACATTGAATATTTTTCAAAAAGAGTAATTGATATGCAACATGTATGTTCTATAGATACCAAAACCATGGTTAGAATTTTTTTTCTGTTTGTCTGTTTGTCTGTTTATCTGTTTGTCTGTCTGTTTGTCTGTTTATCTGTTTGTATGTGCGTCAATCACGTAATAACCGCTGGGTAGTTTTTGATAAAATTTCACATGCTGATAGACCAATATTAGGTGCAAATTATAGGCCACATTTTATTTGAAAAAAATAATTTTAGGGGTGGCTCTCCATACATGTAAACGGAGGGTAAAAAAATAAATTCATGAATACATCATTAAATGGGGTGTCATTGGATAGATCTTTAAAAATGAAATAAAGGTTTTTAAATGCGTTTTTTGCAAAATTAAATATTTTTTGAGATATATGCTTCTAAAGTCTTGAAAATGTCATACCACGTGACAATGTGAGATTTGGTTGACTTGCGGTCATGTCTTTTTATACTTTTTACGTATAGATAAGGTAAAAACACTCAATAAATTCTCAAAAACCTTCACAAATTATATAGCTCTTCGCCCGCGGCTTCGCTCGCGTGTGCTACAATTTTCTGTATTTGGAAGAGGCGCGCGCACTGTGACATTTTGGTGAAACCTATTTCCATAGAAAATTATAAAAAGCACTATAGACATGCGCATATAATTATGAGCGGTCCTGCGACCGTCATTTTTCTTAACTTTTGTTGTTTTGTTGTGTGAAGATAAAACATTTTCTTTGCCTAGTCCACTTGGTAGTAGGACTTCCAGAGCCCATGAACCGGCAACAACAAAGTGTCGTAAGTGCCTTACCAGCTTTTATTTCTATAGATTATTCGAGAGATGATAACGGACGCAATGAAGGAAAATAAGGAAATAAATAGGATAGGACATTAAAAGAGGGGGGGGGAATGCCATCTCGCCTTCCATCCACACCATCTGGATGGTTGGCGATCTACCACCGTGCGCTTCACCCGCAACTTCTTGCCTCGAACTGTGAAGCTGTGGAGCGACCTTCCATCTGCGGTATTTCCGAACAAATTCGACATTGGGGCCTTCAAGAAAAGAGCGTATTTGTCCATCAAAGGCTGGCAAAGCACCTGTGATACCCCCGGTGTTTCAGGTGTTCATGGGCGGCGGTGATCACTTAACATCAGGTGACCCACTTGCTCCTTTGCCTGCTCTGCCATAAAAAAAAAATGCAGGCTTCCAACACTCCCACTAACAAAACATTGCTTCGAGACGGTTTCCTTAGGGTTCGGTCGTTCCCAGTGCACGCTCGACCCAATTCATGCTAGAGCAATGCTTGACTTGAACTGTGAAAAATAAACTCCCACTCTTGTTAATATACTCACGTTAGGTTTTTATCGTTGGAATTCTTTTATTAACTAAAGATCTAAGAGGAAGAGACCAGGAGTACCATAGTATAAGGTCTACCCAGTTGAGGCTCCTGTCTCCCACTCTCACGTCGTGTTTAGTTCTAAATTTAAGATGAATATTTGGGACAAATAAATACATTTTTCATTTCATTTTCATTCTAATACGCACGTGGTTAACGTGATCACCATTCATAAAGAATGGTTCAACTCGATTACACTCAGAATACAACGATATAGCAAGAATTGCGTCTATAAGGATTTTCCGCTATTGCGTAACACACAACAAGGAATATAAATACACATAAAACAATTCGGAACAATAGCACTAAAATTTCTATGCGACTGTCACACGGCGGGTGTCTGCCTTATTTTATATAGCGATTTAGCGGCATTTTTCACTATTGGAAATACGATCTAAATTGCTTAACTGTCGGAACAAACTGAAATGGAAATTTTCAATTGCACGGTTGAAATGTAATGTTGCGTTTTTTAACGTGTCAGCGTTGGAATACATTTTAAATGATAGATTTTATTTCGGAACGAATATTCTAGTTGAATTTACTTTTATGTAGATTATATTTTTAGAATTGGATAGTATAGTTTTTAATTAAAATTTCCAATTTTGAATAATTAAAAAATGCCATGAATGTTTCATTATTTGTATGTTTTAGAATTTAAACTTAATAACTATGCAGAATGCAGAAAATACGAAATTTAAATTTAAATATTTTTAGTTTTAAACTATTTTTAATTCGGTCCAGAAATAAAATTTAAACGCGGTAGCATTAGTTAAGTATCTACAAACACATGCTAAAAGATTAATTAGCGTATACGTAAGATCTAAGAGAACGGAGCTTTAATCAATTTTTATTTTAAGTTATCAGGCGATATATTGATTCCATTAATTTACCCATTATATTGCCGTACGTAAAATAATAAAGATTTACTGTTCATAAAAAATAAGTACTGAGGCTGAAACCTATTAGAAAATTGGGCCACACAAACAACTTGAAACTAAATTAAGATAAGCATTAAAATTGTTGTAGCTTACGTTCGCATAATTTGGATAAAAATATAACGCACGCCGTCGCAAAAGTAGATTCCCGTCTTTATTATTTTAGGGTAGGTAAGTAATCTAAATATTTGTGAAGTCATTCCTCGCAAATGGAAAGAACACAGACAATTAACGAGGTCCACTAATTAATTGGCTTTCTTCGTTTCAAAATAATCTTTAAGGAGAGAAATGATCACTCCGCGGGGATGCCATAATTTAATTATGAATTCACTTGAATTTCTGATTGGACCACGATCTCCATACAAATATTTGCTTCCACGATTCAAAGTATCAAATGACCTTGTCTAGAATTTCATGAACATAATGAAAGTTTCATGATAAAGAGGAATTAATTTCATCCAAGACACATAACTGCGGCTTCGTATAACACGAACAAAGTGATGTAAAGTTAAGGTTTGTTCTCGGTTAGAATTAATTCCGTTTAAATTAATTTTCGGTAAAGGGGAACATCAAGAAATGGCATGTGCTGTCTTCGGGTTGAAATGTAGGCCTTTGTTGCTTCCAATGAAATGAGTTTTAGTAGTTAATAGTAATAAAATCCATTATTGTGGATATCAATTTTGTATATAATGGACTTAATGAAGACTGTTATTTCGTAATCATATAGAAAGTGGAAGTCAAGCTATTACACGATTAAAGCTGTTATAGGAAAGTTTCCACCCTCCCACATAATGTCGGGGTCATGTAGATGAATATTATATGTAACGGTATTAATTCGACGAACGTGGGCATGACAGCCCGTATTCTCTGATAATTCCTATGAACGATTTTAACTTACTATTTCCATACATTCTTCATATGGGGTTAGCAGAGACATGTCTCTTCTAGGGGTTTATTTTGGTACAGCAGGCAAGCAGAGCATGACCTAACAACAAAGTATCGCAGTTGCCTTGCCAGCCTCGTGATAGGTGTGGAGATAAGGGGAGGATCATGGGAAATTGACAGAGGAGCAGAACATATGTGATAGGAAAATAATGGAAAAACAGGCCTACGCGCCCCGCTCACCGTACGGAACAATGTAATAGTGTAATACTGCTTCACGTCAATCTTTATATCGGCGGAAACTCCTCCGTGGTGAGCCTGACCCAATTCATCTATAAGCAGTGCTCGGCTCCCACTCGTGAACTTGATCTAGTGCTTTTTTTTTATTGACGACGATAATTACTCAAAATGACCAGAATATTTATTCATTTAAATCATAACAATCCATAATTACAGTAGGCTCCAAACTAAGTAAGGCCATGACATACATTTAAATAATATGTCTATGACAAGAACGAAATTACATTAGAAGATATAAGATAGAAACTAAATATGCTTTTGCATCAAACATTCAATTAAAACATTGGCATTGACTGGTGATTTTATCTTCAAATGTCCCTGTATTTACGACAATGGAATCAGTAATGATATTTGTCACTATCAACACAATACGCGGTAATTTTGCCTGATTAAAGTTAATTCAATATGAATCGTTTCAAGCATTTTCCAGTGCGTTCAAACGTTTAAATTTATCGTTGGAGATTGGTGAATGTATTTTATATCGTTTATAATTTAAATGGTATTCATTTACCATGAAAGTCCGTGTGGGAAGATAATTTTCAAATCAGTTCAGTAAGTTCGAAACCTATTTAATGCGAATAAACCAACAATATTATTTTTTCTTAACCTTTATCTTTATCTTTTAAAATTAGTATTTTAAAAAGAAAAATAATATCTAGATTTTCCAATTTGACCAGAAATTCGGATAAAATGTTTCGTTTCAACTAAGCCAGCTAATAGCATATATGTGTACGAAATTTTATCAAAATACGTTCAGTAGTAACTGTGTGATTGACTTACAAAAATCCTAACTATTACATTCATAATATTAGTAGGAATAGTAAGAAATAGTAGAATTATCTAAGTAATAAAGTCTCAATGTTTCTCACTATATTGGAAAATTAGAGAAATATTTTCCATTTCTCCATTCTGCCTTACTATTTAATGTTAAATATTTTAATAAGTCAAGGGAATATCGTTAGTTGTTAAAGTTATAGTTCATAGCCCTGTTGCGCTCATTTTTGTACAAAATTTTATCAAAATTGGATTAACCATACTCAAGATATACTCGGACAAACATTCACCTACTTGACCCACATTTTTCACTATTGGAAATACGATCTAAATTGCTTAACTGTCGGAACAAACTGAAATGGAAATTTTCAATTGCACGGTTGAAATGTAATGTTGCGTTTTTTAACGTGTCAGCGTTGGA
>LQNK01000786.1:280641-317753 GCA_001586405.1 Phoebis sennae | reverse complement strand
TTTAAATTCAGCTAATAAAGCAGAATACAATATGGAATACAAATAAATTAGCCCAATAGGCTTGCTTAGTTTTGTTTCGGTTATCCTCCTTTTTAAATTACCATAAAACAAAATTTATTAAGCGGAAGATAGCAATCCCATAAATTTGTTTTGGCCAGATTATAATTTCGCGTTGAAAATGCAACTGGAAGCTAATGTAATAAATTTTGTGCTCTCGTTATTCGGTCTGATTTATTGTACGATTTTATGAAACCTTGGGCGGTTTTTGTGGTTTTTACTCACTAATTTTTCTTATATTACCGTTAATTAGAACTTAGTGAAAATTTCGCAGAATTTCAAACGTTTTGTTTGTAATTGGTTGCTGCAAAATGAGGATAAGAAATATATAGTGCTAACTTGGAAAGCATTTTGAAATTTAAATTATTTTCACATGCATATTTATAATTTAAAAAATAATTACTTAAATTATTTATAATTTTTGTAATTATTTGGCTTTTCTTGTCTCTCGATAAAAGAACATCAAATACTTGAATATAGTAGTATTACGATACTTAAAAGAATCGTAAAACATACATGACTCACATCTAAATATATACGTTTTACTATTTATATAAAGATAGGTTATTGAAAGAAAAACTTAGCAACAAAAACCGAAGCAAAGTAAAACAATAAGCGAGGGCCCGCGATCCGTTTTGGGTCATGGAGCAGATGTATTTTACACCCGTTTTATGGATTCATTTTTTGAGCTAAACCAGTACATTTTGTTTCACGTTATCACTGGGAATACAACTTTTTTTTCTAGAATTTAGTGATTCAACTCATAATAAATTTAAAAAAAATTATGTATAAATAAATAAAGGTGAAAGTTAATATGTTTGGATGTTGGTGTTTCAATCAATATTGAACGGATTTTGAGGAAATTTCGGATAATAATAGGCTGCTATTTGCATTAGATGGTAGGACATCTTCTATAGATCTTTAGACACAGAATTTTAATAAACTTTGTTTTAGAAGCGTGTCTACATAATAAGCTACCGTTGTATTACGATGTGATTATAACAAGTTATAGTATAACATCAACTACACAAACAGGAAGAACTTTAACTTGCAAATATAATATAGTCTGGTCGTAAAAAATATGTGATTCAAATCTCGAGATTCATTTATGAATAGAACAAATAGAACATGTCATCATTATTCCTCTTCCCTCGGACCTCTGTAGAGTGCAGACGTTTAACAGTATTAAATTTATGTTAAAATTTTTAGTAAATAATTAAGTATTTTCCAATAATATTTTTTACACATACCAGGACGCCATAATTGCTAAAGAAGTGTTATCGTGTCAGTGTTAACCGTGAACTTTACCGTCCATAAGCTATTTGCTGAGTGCGAAAGAAACATACTGTGTACAGTGCTTTCGTCTTCAAATAAACAAGGTTACGTGACGTCCGCGTCACTACGCAAGGTGCCTACATCTTCTGTTACCCTGGTACAACTTATCGTTTAACAAGATGCCGCTTAAACGCACTCCACCTCCGGGGATTCGTTTAGATGCAGCAAGTACTTCGGAAACATCAACTGGTCAAGCAGAACGCTACGATTCCGACCAGAGCAGTGAAAAAGTAGTACAAGCTTGCACCAAGCGACCAAAGCGTAAGCTGCGCGAAGATGAACTTAGTATATTTCGCCGAGATATGACCGAAATGCTCAATAACTTTAAATCAGAAGTTTCCAGTTTAATAAACGACTTCAATTCACAACAAGATAAAAAGCTCTCGATCATACAAAATAGTGTTGATTGTTTAACCGTGACTGTCGCCGACTTGAAACAATCGGTAGAATTTATTTCGGATCGATATGATGAGATTTACAACAAAATGAACATCATACAACAAGAAAACAAAGAACAGCGTTTGTACACGCTATCACTTGAAAATAAAATTGAAAATTTAGAACGACAACTCCGCGGTGCCAGCATTGAAATACGTAATATACCTATCAAACCTCACGAGTCAAAAGATGATTTACACGCCATTGCTATGAATATTGGCAAGGCGCTAAATATTGACATACAAAAGTCCGACATCTGCGATACCTTTCGGCTCCCAAGTAAAAGTACAACACACCAACCGATAATTACTCAATTTAATAATGTGTATATTAAAGAAACAATCTTAAAAAATATAAAGAAATTTAATAAGGATAACCCGAACAACAAATTTAATACAGATCTCTTAAAAATTGAAGGACAAATTATACCAGTCTACATTTCCGAGCATTTAACTACTCGAACTAAAAGAATTTATTTCTTGGCAAGGGATTTCATAAAAAATAATAATTATCGCTTCTGTTGGACTGCTAATGGGAAGGTGTATATAAGGAAACAAGAAGGCTCCCCACAAATAAAAATCGACTCCGAAGATGATCTTAAAAACTTATGTATTGATAAATGACTAGTTTTATTACCTACCGCTTTTTTCATTTACTTTTTATTATTGTACAGTTTTCCTGTTCGTAATATTAACCTAACATTAGCTAAGTTTAGTTCGTATGATAATTCAATAAAACTTGTGTATTCCATAACTTTTTATCATAATATTGTTATAAATAAGCTTTTCTCTAAAGTGTGTGTTAAGAGATATAATCGTTGGCCGTGTTGCGCAATATGCGACAGTCATAATGTGATGTGTAACATTTCTAGTTTGTCAAATTATTCTTACAATATAACAGTGATTCTTACAACACATATAAAACATAATAACTACTATATAATAATTGAGTGTAAAGTGCGATTGAGATGGGCGAAGACTTATGTAAGTAGTTTCTTTGATTGTACTTTTTATACCTTCGCCTGTATATGTAACAGATATCAAGATCATTTAAAAGTATATGGAAATTTTATTAGCTGTTTACTATGCTACATATTTAATTCTAAAAAATATAGCATTTTACTATACCATTTACCGTTTATCAGTTTATATTACAATTCTTACAAAAATCCACACTATACTAAAACATCACATACTTCCTATTTAAAATTTACAAATATTTATATTATTATATGTGAAGATGTTATTAGCATTTTTATGCTAGTTAAAATGTTTCCTATAACGGTGTCATATACTTTAATTTACACTAAAATTCAATACTGATCAGCTAAATATATTACAGGACATTGACAAAAGTAATCAAACAAATTGTATGTATATTAGTGATCCTAGTAAATGCAACCATCTTATACACTCTAATTCCTCAAATAATTTATGTATAATAACCGTCAACATACGAAGTATCCACTGTAATTTAGACGCATTCTTAGTCTTTCTCACAAATCTTAATATAACAATTGACATCATAGTTCTCACGGAATGTTGGATTAATTCTGACTCTATTCTTCCTCAAATAATTAATTATAAAATGTATTATACTCAAATAAGTTTGAACAAGAACGATGGTGTTACTGTATTTATTAGAGATGACATTCCTGCCACAGTTACTGAACCTAAAATTGCAGAAGGAAATTGCCTCCTCGTCGACATAAATAAAATTACATCCGTGATATGTTCATATAGGCCCCCATGCTTTAATAATCCTACACCATATTTAGAATCCTTAAATACCCTGTTAAATACAATTAAAACTGAGACTGTAGTGCTAACTGGAGACATTAACATAAATATTTTACCCGGTAACCTTAACAACTACGCGAACAATTACCTAAACCTTACATCATCGCACGGTCTTTTACAATGCGTCGATAAACCAACCAGGTTGAATGCCTGTTTAGATCACTTCATGGTTCGCTCTAAGAATATAATTAAGACTTTTGTATTTGATCCCTTCACTGACCATAGTCCCATACTTTTGTTTCTAGCCAAAGCAAAATGTATTAAATTAGAACCTATACAATATAACACTATAATTAACTTTAACAAAGCTGAAAAAATGCTTACAAATCTTGACTGGAGTGATATTTACGCTGAAAAAGATGTAAACACTGCTACGGAATTGCTCACAAATAAACTACAATTAATAATAAATGATTGTTCGGAGGAGATTAAGAAATCAAAGAAAAACACTGCACTCAGACCATGGATCACTAAAGGAATTATCAAATGCATACGGAAGCGTGACAAATTACACCTGAAAGTTAAAAAGAACCCAAATAATGACACATTAAAATCGTACTATAATAAATACAGAAACTATTGCACGAATATAATCAAAAATCTCAAAAAACGTTACTATAGGCTTAAATTGGAACAGAGCTTAAATAACATAAGGGAAACATGGCGAGTCATAAAGGACTACTGTTACATCAATGATTGTAAGGATTCCTCGGTTGAACTTTTAAACTGCGATACGACCCCCATCGACTCATTGGAAGTAGTTAACAAATATTTTACCTCCATAGGTAGTTCTCTTGCAAAAAAGACACTACATAATTTAGGCGTGACTGAGCAAGATCTTGTAAAGAAAGCTTCTCGTCTGAACAATCCCCTCTTCTCAATGGCCTTAAGCACTACTGACACATTTGAAGTGTATAATATAATTTCAAATCTCAAAACTAGGTGCGCTTCTGGACATGACAACATACCAACTAAATTTATTAAAATCTTTAAGAATTTCCTCACAGAGCCAATAACATATGTGTGTAACTTGAGTCTTGAATATGGTAAATTTCCCACCATCTTAAAAAAAGCAGTAGTCGTTCCAATATATAAATCTGGAAATAAGTCTGATCCAGCTAACTATAGACCCATCTCTCTGTTAAACACCCTTTCGAAAGTTCTGGAAAAAATTGTAAATAAACGGTTAATCCATTATTTTGAAAGTAAAAATCTATTATCGGCTAATCAATATGGTTTTCGAAAGGGTCGCTCAACAGAAGATGCGGTTGTAAAACTCACATCCCTCGTAACGACGTACGTTGATAGGGGATTCAAATGTTTGGGAATCTTTCTAGACCTGCGTAAGGCATTCGATACCGTGTCAATACCCATATTGTTATCCAGGCTACATAACCTCGGCATAAGAGGGTGCATCTTTGACTGGTTTAAAGATTATTTAAGTCATAGAGAGCAAGTCGTTCGGCTGAACTCATTTGTTAGTAGCAGCTCTGTGTGCACTTTCGGCGTTCCTCAGGGTAGTACGCTAGGTCCAACCTTATTCCTGGCGTACATCAATGATCTGTGTAGTCGCCAAATTCCCGGAGCTGACATACTCATGTTCGCTGATGACACAGCCCTTATTTTTCATGGTGAGTCATGGGAGGAGGTGTTCAATCTCGCTGAATCAGGATTACGCTCAGTCAGTGCATGGCTTGAGGACAGCCTGCTTACTGTAAACATAGACAAGACCAACTACATTTGCTTTGGTAAAAAGAACTCGTCCCTCCCAAATAAGCCACTCAAACTGACCCTTCACACGTACCCTTGCAGTAGATGCGTTGACGATAAGCACTGTCCTGCTAAATGCAAATGTCCAGAGATAACCAGAGTCCTATCAACAAAATACCTCGGTATTATAATTGATGACAAATTACGCTGGGAAGAACACATAGCTTACGTAGTCAAGAGAATTCGTAAACTTATATTCATCTTCAAAAATCTACGCTCAATAGCCTCTCACACCTTAATTATGCAAACGTACAGTGCCCTTTGTCACTGCATCATCTCATACTGTATATGTGTTTGGGGTGGGGCTAGTAAATCATTAATCATATCAGCTGAAAGGGCACAAAGGGCTGTGCTAAAAGTTGCTATGGCTCTTGACTTCAAACACCCTACATTTGATGTTTACGCAAAATCCAACGCCCTTAGTGTCCGAAAAACTTTTATTTACCAGAGCATATTAAGAAAACACTCCTCGTCTCTCTCCAAAACTCTAAATCTCACTAAAAGGATTACTAGAATCCGCCTACCACGTACCTCCAGTAAATTTGCACAACGCCAGTATGAATTTCTGGCAACAAAATTATATAACTCTCTGGACTCCAAGATTAACCTCAGACATTTAAATAACCACAAAATCAAAAATATAACAAAAAATTGGTTAAGAGAATTGACTTATGAGGAGTGTGAAAGACTATTAGATTCCTGATTGTTCTATGACCATTCGTATTGTTCTACTCGCCGCCTATCTACATATAGTACACAGTAGTTTACAAGATAACTCCTAAACAAACAATCTGTCCACTTTATAATATTAGTATTGTTTTCTCAGTTAAATTTATTTTAATTATTGTAAGAATTCTTTACACACACACAAAGACATTTATAAACACACATAGGTTAATATAATCTTAGATCTAAGATTTGTTTTATATTAATTTTTCTCTAATTTTGTTACCTTTTTTTATTTGTCTGCCGTATATTTTAAGTTGTTTTATGTAATGATTGGGAAGAAACTGACCTCCGTGTTACAGTTTATACTAGTTCGGAGGTCAGGGTCTAAACATGAACTGTAAAATATGTATGGTATGCAAATAAACAATTTTATTATTATTATTATTATTATAATTACAAGGTTGCTTCCCGCATATCCCTGACCTTGTGAAGGAAACATCTTACATATTTTCGCCCGGATGGTCTCTAAGTATGAAACACATTATTACTATTGTTAGTCAGTGGTTTATATACATCCGTACGAAATTATGGCAGGTCGTTAGTAGGTATGTCTTAAGATATAATTGGCTAAGTAAGGTATTGGAACGTGTCGAAATTGTTCACTGGTTTAGATTGGGAAAGTGTGACGTCACACATGTACATTATTAGGTCTTGTAGAAGACAGTTTCGTCGTAATAACATATGAGAAAATTAATTGATAGTTAAAATTTCGCACTTGCATCACATTATGAAGCAGCTAAATGTTGTGTCTCGTAAGCAAAGTGCAAATTGGTATAGCGCAACAAATTTCTTCAAAATTAAATCAGTTTTCAGGTAATCCGGCGTCTAATATCCTTAGCCCATAGAACAGGAAATTGACTATTAAAATGCAGATGTTGTTTACTGACGTCCATAAATATTCTTGATAAAAATGTTTATGAAGAGCATTTTTCAGCACGGAATATTGTGGTGGTGACAGCACTTCTTTATAATGTGGTATAGGAATTGTTTATAGTAGCTGTACTAGGAGCGAAGTTTGTTACGAGCAGAAAATGTTATATATCCGATGATAATTTAGCAATATAGCATACCATTTGCAAATATTAAGACCATTTTTATATATTAAAACATTAAACATTATTATTATTAAGAGGACATAGAAATAATGTTAACAAAAATGATTAACAATTATGTAAAATATTTACAAGTATGCTTAATATAAATTAATTCAATTCCAATAGAAAGTCTTAGGTAAACGAAATAGGTTTTAATTTTCATGCCAAGAATTATTTTTTTGAAATTTATATTTCAGCCGATAATTTATAGAAAACGCTACTCTTCAAGAAGGTGAGCACTGGCCTCATGCGCCGACATGCGTACAATGCGCATCGGTTTCGTTGTTTTTTTTAATATAAAAAGGTGATACGTACTTAGCGGGTTAGTGGACGCACTAGTGTGACACTTTGTACAGATAAAATAGCGATTCGTGAAATTCGATGCGTCTAATGCGACGATGCGGACCTGTAAACGCCTAGCATTATCAGTGCTATGTTTTCATGAATAAGATCGTTCATCTTTCGCTTTCTAGCCACTGTACAACGTGTTTTAAAGCTTCGTTCATAGTTTTTTCCAATTCAATTCCTTTTGTTCGGTTACGGTTAGTATAGTTAATCAAATATATAGTAAAGTCTTAGAAGATTTTTTATTATTTTAGCTATGAGTTACTTCAATGTTTAGCTGGCCTGGTGATTGTATGTTTGTTTTTGGTGTGTAGTTTATGTATGTCGCCCGATAAATGGAATATTTACGGCGACAACATCTCAAGTTTATTGAACTTAAGTTAGTGAATAGTCTAGGCAAACGCACCTTTTGAGTATAATGTAAACGAATCCTGTAAGATGAGTAATATATAAAACGAATACGGTTTATTAGTGAAATATGAGTATTACCATTCAAAAATTGTTTCAATGGTGAAAAGTCTCTAAAATGCATTAGATTAGAAGCTATTTAAAGTGTACTTAAAATGATACAAACTTGATTCTATAGCTCGCATATTCATACGATTGTATATTTGCTGGATTTAAGCCAAGCTTTGGCAAGTAAAATATGGTTTTTGATACTCCTATCTATGCCTCGGGTCAAAAGAGGACATTTCGAATATACCGAGACAAGTAAAAGCAAATTATAAATGATGATACTACACCTTAAATATGTCTTTGCCAGTGTAATATATTACTTTTTTCAAGCTTTTTTACTGGCTAGGTCCATTCTTGAAATTACGGTTGATAATTTTGTTAAAAATTGTAATCAAAATTAATTAAAAAAAAAATAAATATTTCTTGAATTCTTGATTTATCTCGAGTAATAAAGAATTATCAATGGAACGTTATAACGTTAAAAAGGTTAGGTTTATACATTGTCCTGTATGTATGTATTTACAAATAAACAACTCAAATAAACTTAAGACACGAATGACCGGTTGCAATAAATAATAAGTTAATTTAAATTGAAACATATTAAAATTAAATCATTCGAACATTCTTTAATTACGTTTAAAATTAACTGTTAATGAATTTCAATTTAAATAAAATTCAGTCCGGCGGTATCGAATAGTTTTTGTGAAATGCTTTATGAGAAAAGTTATTAAAATTTTGTAGCAAATAAATTATGCTAGTATAAAAATTCAAGCGCACCTAGTTAGTATGTCGAGGGTCTTAAATAAATTTTCATATTTGGGCCAGTGTTTTTAAGAGCTTTCTGAGTATGGTAAAATATCTTACATTTGATGAAGGTTTGTAAAAAGAAGGTTGAATATAAAACAAACCCGACATAAATATAAATGTTAAATGACAGGTTAGTTTTCGATTTACTAACAAAAGAATTGAAACCCATATGGGTGTCAGGTTCTGTTTTCACCCGGGATAGAAGTGAAGATCAATCTGACTGGAAGGGGATGGGAAAAGGAGAGCATTAATTATGAGAAATTGGAAGAGGAGTAGAACAGGATAGGAGAGGACACGATAGGTTATAACTTTACATATATAGATCACAGATTAGAGAATAACAGGGCAAATGGAGTGCGCCCAAGATTCAAGAGATGCTAAAAGCAAATACAAAAACTTTTGTCTAGTATAACATATTACGAAGGCTTCATATTTTTTCTCAAAAATGCCGTCTTGAAGAGACATTCTAATTATTTTCGACAATTCTATGTAAAATTTCTACGAGAAATGAGTTTATTTCTCCGAGACTAGATGGGAGCGTGTTTAAACGTTGAAATCAAATTTCTAGTGATGATTTAAAAAAGTTGGGTTCATTTTGCGCCACGGTTTCCCGCTTCCGTATAATTAAAAATAACCGTCGACTAACGAGACGTCCTTTACAATATTTGGTGGAAATTTCCAGATAATTTTAAACAAAATTCCACTCTAGGATTGTTTTCTAAAGCTCTTTTAGCTTAGTGAGTGTGGCTTAATTGTGTCCTGTTGTCTTAATGATCATTTGTAACTTATGAAATAACGGCTGAATGTATTTCAAAATATTCTTCATTCATATTGAGTTTCAAACGTATAAATGAATTGTAATTTTATTTTAACCGTTTTATTTGAAACGTGCTCTTTTTACAATTTGTTATTTTCTAGTAATTGAACAATTTTGTTTTTTTTTGTATTATTTGCACGTGTGTTTATTAAAATAAAATATTTCTATCTAATGCTATGTATGATGCCATTCTGAACTTGTTGTAATAACTAAAAAATAATACTCGTATTCTTAAATAATACTCGTGTAAGTGACGTAGCAACACTGTGCGAAGTAAAACAGTTTTTAATGTGTTCCTAATGACGTCTTTATTTCAAAAGCAATACGACTTAATTCAAACGCCAAGTGACAAACCACCGTTTAAGTATTGTCCACGAATAGGTTTCTGAACAAACTATACTATTAGAGAACTCATAGTATAGTTTGTGAATACGGATGTAAATGATTGATTGATTTCTCAAAATAACAATTAAATAAAACACATTGAAGACTTGTAAACCATTGTTATCAGATTTGGGAATAGGAACAAAAAAAAATCATATTTATAACTGTGACCGTGTTTACGAAGGCTGGTTGGAAGGAGGCTGAGAGCCTAAAGTCTTTCTAATGCTAGTTCTTACGTTCACATATCAGTAATGTATTTGACGGATCGTTATAATCATTCTATAGAATGTCGTACAAATGCGTGCACTGGTTTGCATAGTACATGCAAACGTACAAACATACAATCGCGTGGCCATCTCAACTCTGAGACCTCGCCATAAAATACTAAAAGCAAATTAATTCAATACAATCTAGATTCAATTTGCTTCCGCATTACGATTTCTTTGCTTTATACGCTTTAGAAATCATAACAAACGTTATCAAGGGATAAAAGATGCATCTACTATTGTGCCATCGCAAAGCGTGTATTCTCTGGTGCATTTACATTATGTTATTCCTTCTGTCTCTTTTATATAGTAAAGTTTAGATTTAAGTTGAGGCTTTTGAATCATATGGCATGTATTTCTTGTATGAAGGTGAAGTGAAAATGTGGGAGCAAGAGGGCGTGTTCAATTTGATGTATTTATCAATTTTAGCAACTAAACGTTTCGTTTACTTAAAAACTTTAAAAAAAGATAACCAACCTGCTTAGGTTCACATGAAAGTATTAAATAATAAATTGTATGATATCTATTAATTTATTTAATGGCTAAACGTAGGTGCAATTGGTTTTGTTATATCTCTAGACGTTGGCACCGATTTCCTGGAGACATTAAATAAATCAATAGATTAATAATTTAATGAATAAATTGATGAACATTTAAAATAATGGAATGTATTCCTTGTGTCTAATATTGAATGTGGGCTTAGAAAGACAATGTGGCAGGATTTAAGTGCAAAATGCAACGATATTCTTAGTAGTAGTAGTTATGATTTGTTATGGTGATAATGTTGATTTTTTTCACGCTATACATAATAAGAAAAGCACAAATGTCTTGAGAAATATGTGAATTCTAACGATTTTATAACAATTTGTTTGCATTTTTTTAGAAAACAAAATAGAATTCATACAATTTTTGTTCTTGTATTCGAAAAATGCTGCCTGTTAAGATTATTTTTAGCTAGCTGAGTTCCGCGGTTTCACACGCGTTTATATCCCATTCCCGTAGGATTTTCGGGATAAAACTATATATAAAAACTATTCTATGTCTTTCCTGGGGTTTCAAAGAATCTCTATAAAAAATTCATCGAAATCGGTCCTGTAGTTTCGGAGCCTATTCAATACAAACAAACAAATCTTTCCTCTTTGATATATTTTATAGATTAAAACGTTAATATCCATCTTTTTATACTTCTCAATCATAATAACATTTCTAAAGGATAAAAACACGTATCAAGTATTGTGCAGTGGTACAAAGCGCGTATCCTTAATAATGCAGTGTCGCAAACGTATTCTTGTATTTGCGTTACAATGAGAGTGTGATCGTTTGCTGTGGAATTCACTATATCACGTTTGCATGCTCTATTTCGTGATAGTGCTGTCAGCTGTGAATGCGGTGGTGTAGAAATGTTTTCTTGTCTATTTTAAAAATGTAGGCTTAGAACAAGCGATGCATTAGGAGTTAATTTAACAGTACTTAAGCGAATAGAAAAGGTCTTCCTCGTTATATAAACTGAATCAAAGAATGAATAATTAGTGTGTTAAAGCTAAATTCCAATTTTATAAATAACTAGCCGCTACCCGGGGCGTCGTTCGTATTAAATTCGGAGGTTATAGATTAATGGAGGGTATCACCAAACTTCCATCAAAATCAGATCAGTAATCGCGACGTGATTTATACACTAACATCCAAACTTTTACATTTATTTTTTTTTTATTTTCATTATAAAGTCGGATAACATAGATACCTATTAGGGAAGTGGGATTCTTCCCATATAAAGCTAAATAATAGTTAATTATAGTGATATTACAAATTACAGCTATGCCATAAAAATCTGCGTATAACAACATCCTATACATTTGTAAACATCCAAGTAAATTCAAAAGTATGAACACTGACTCTTCAGTAATTTTACTTAGCACATATAATTAAAGGAGCGTCGCCGGGAGCTATTTTAAAGATATTTCATTAAGTTTATTGTCGAGGAAGTCGGCGCATTCATTTGCCACTGCTGTTAGCTGTGCTTATAGAGTTTGCATTTTTAATAAAAACTATAGCGAATATTGAAAAGTTCTTGTCTTATGTTCTTTAAATGAACTGTTATTAGAATTAATCAAAGTTTTAATTTGAAATGTTTGTTAGAAAATGTTAAATTAATTTATTACAATGGCAATGTTTATTAACAAAGTTCTATAGTATTAAGTAATAAGTCATGTCAAATGGCAAAGCGACTATCTGTCAGTAGTGCGTCTGTTAGATGATTCAATTTGAATAACGACAGCGTATGCGCCGGTGGTGCGCACTGATTGATAAACATATAAAATGGCGGACGCGTCACTCGAGACCTCAGAACTTCTTTCGAAATCTTTCGAAATCTCCGACATGTTAATGAAAAATTACAATTTTATAAATTACTAGCTTCTACCCGAGGCTTCGTATACTTACAAATTGACAAAGTGCACCTGTATCGTCTTTGAATAGATTTATGGTACTCTGTGCGTTGTGAGAGCTCATATATTGTTTGTGAATACGAATGTAAGGTAGCAAAACTATGCGAAGTAAAAAATTTCTCAATGTCAAGCCTTTTAATTCAAAACAATATAAGTTAATTTCAACGATACTTGACCGACCGCCACCCAAGTTTTGTTTCTGTATAGATTTATAGAACCCTTTAAAAGTGTTTATACATAAATAAATTGAAATTGAAATTGTTTTGTTTAGAAACAAGGAGAACAGATGTCTGTATCCTACATGTAAAAGTTAGTTTTATGTGTTTATCACGCCGCAAACTGCTAAACGGATTTCAAATACATTTCGTATACGTACTGTTAGGAATTATTTCTAATGATAAACAAAACTTGCACGTACATGTTTATTATCCAATGTTTCGTAACAGTAAAGGGCCAGTACAGCCCTAACAACTTATTTTATAATAGTCAATGACATTCCATTTAAGAGAGGGTAAGTGACAATATCATAAACAACAGATACATGGTGCTAGTTTTACTTTATGAAAATTTTCAATAATTAATAAGCAATAACAATATTAAATACTAAATGTAGAGTTAACTAAAGCATTTAAATTTTAAAACATTCAAGAGTAAATACAAAATGATTCTATAATCAATTATATAGTGTTAGGAATTGTTTCCAATGATACACATCACTTGCACGTACATGTTTATTATCCAATGTTTCGTAACAGTCTGAGAGGAATACAATACTTACAACCTATTTTATAATAGTCAATCACACCATTCAAGAGAGGGTAAATGACAATATCATAAACAGTCTATTTATATTTCGTTAGGTTTACTTAATGTCTATTTCCAATAATAATTAATAACAATATTAGATATTATACAAAGTTGACTAATACATTTAATACTTAAACATTCAAGAGTAAATACAAAATAATACTCAATAATCATTTATATAGATGGCACCACTGTTTTATACTATCATGACATTGACATTTCAGTTACTGTAAACAAATGTTACTAACAATAGATAGCCTTTTTAAAATTTTATAGACCTCAAATTCAGCCGTAAGTGAAAACTAGTGATGATTAATGCTCAATTCCTATAAAAAGGAAACGAGTCGTTTTATTAACGGACAGTACAATATCTTATTAGGCGTTAGTCTAAAGCGAATCTATAATAAACGTGGCGTTAACATAACATCAAAAACTTGGCTTCGATTTGTTGATGCCTGCTCTGACTGTGAATGACTGCTCGTTTATGAAAACGATTCGTATCTGTTATACTATGACGTTCCGTCGTTTATAGGAACCGGGCCTTAGTGAATTAAATAGATTTAAAAAGCCGTAAGTTAAAGATTTTGGCTCAAAATGTTCTTTAAGTCCTGTTAATTTGAATTTGAATTGAAGAATGGTAAAACTTTGGAACTTTTAATATTTTACAGTTTCTATCATTTTAAAAGTCTTTCGTCTTTATTGGTGCATAATGTTGTCCTTTGTCCTTAATCTTTTAATGTTCCTTGTAGTAGAAACTGGGGCAGGAATTCATCTTCGTGAAAGAATTGCCATTAATAAATAATTGGTTTTCTTGTCATCAAGTTGCTCACCGGCTTAGCGTATTATCGAACGAATAATCACAATTTAATGATTTTACCTAATTATTATATTATTTTCTTTTATAGATAATTATAGTTTCTTGAAATATAAGTTTTTTATAAAGTTGTGTATTCTGACATTTCATTTTCAAATACAAGTTTTTATGGATATATCCAATTAATTTTTTTATTAAATCCCTTATCTTATCCCTTCTTATTAATATTTTAATTGCGAAAGTTACTCTGTCTGTCATTTCTCCATGTCCAAACCGCTGAACCGATTTAGATGATATTTTGTGCAAAAATAGGTGAAGATCTAAGAAAGGATAGTTTTTATGCCGGATATCCCACGGGAATGATAAATATAGGGTGAAATGGCGGGGCTATGTAGTATGAAATATATAATATAAAATACTACAGTTATATTGCAGTTGGCAAGGCGAGTCGAGCTGCAAAAAAACATCATCTCGCCCTATAGTCTTAAGGCATAACATTAAAGCCTTACAATTTAAAGGCATTGCAAAAACATAAGTCCTTGTAAAACCCGCTATATCTTGATTAAACTATTCATTGCGTACCGTTAGTTAATATTTTTGTTAGCGACAAAATAAATAAGTTCGCTACATAGCAATTTATTGCATTCATGTGAACGAAACGCTGTTTGAACGCTTCAAATTAGTTTGTTTTTAAATACTGTTATTTATTATTCAAATTCCATGTTTGCGAATTTAAATTGGATGTTTACCTAAACGCTGAATAAATACGAAAGAGCAGTTTGTTCTATAAATCGAAACGTTTTCTATCGGCAGTACAAAAGGCGTGAAGCATTCTGGTATATTTTATTGTTAAGCAGCACATTGCGTCGCTGTAGATATTTATGTCTGTTCCCGTTTATGGAATTGATAGCTTATTTCGTCTTGCTAAGGCTTTTTAGTATATTTTATCGTCTTGAAGTTTGTGCATGATGAATACGTAATTATTTAATGCGAGTATGAAATGTGTATGAATGGAAATTATTAAGACGGTAACGTGTGGAACGTGGTAGTATGATATCTCACTTAAATGGGAGTAATGGGATAAAGGTGTGTAAATATAAGACTTGGGAGTATATCCTTTAGTTCTTAGGAGTCCTCGCCTACTAGGTACTTTTTGTAGCGATGCTGACGCGCGATTGCATCGCTACAAAAAGTGGTGGTGAGCGAGGGTCCTTAACATGCAATTAAAATGTTACCTTGTTATTGGCAAATTTTGTATGTTTTGTGACCAATAAAGCACAAATTTAGGTCAGATTAGTACCTTTTTAGGAAATACTAAATTTGTCTGTGGAGCCTAAAAGTAAATCCACGGTATATTTTTATAACAGTGTGCCTATAAAATTAAAATAAATTTTGTATGATTGTAGTATAGTTTCAGATTTTGAGAGATGAGAATTACCTTCAAATTTAATGCAACAAGACTGTGTTAGCCCACATAAGATTAATCTAACGTATAAATTGGAGAATTTAGACAATTCTGTACTAGCTTATCCCCGCAGTGTTGCACGCGCTACATTTGCGAAAATCGTAATTTAAGCTTTATTTTGGCAACAACCCAAGCTATTTGAATCTCGCTGTGTGTAATGTGTTATTTAGCGTAAAGGGAGTTAAAATGGAGCCGCTATTCAGCGTGGATGTTCTACATAATCTGTTGAGAATTATGTTAATTCAACTCTATGTATATGCGATTGATTTCCGAGTTAGTTCTTTTAGCTAGGAGTTATTTTTCTCTTTACTAATAAAGCGGTTAAGTTTTTTTTATTGTAAAAATACGTTGTGAAGGATCAGTCCGAACCTCAGGATTCGCCGGCCGTTGGGCCCTGAGGATTGATGTGGTATACATGCTTAGTGACGGAAACATTTCAACATTGCAATTAAGGAATTGTGACGTCACGTGACGCAGCGGCGCTTTTCTTCGACACAACACGGGATAAATTTGAATCAAACTCGGATTAAGTAATTAAACCACCTGATAGTTTGGTAAGCTAAACCAAGCATAGTATGATGTAAGAATAATGTGGTTATTCTGAAAAAATCTCTCTTGATAAATAAATAAATTAATAAATAAATATTCCTGGATTTACACTGCGCCATCTAGTCCCTAACTAAGCAAAGCTTTTACTATGGAAAGAAGATAACTGATAGACATACCTAAACATAATTTCTGTTGTAAATACATACAAACTATAAATAAATGAACATCCAGACAGTAGAAGATTACAATTTCATCACATCAAACCCACACCCTCCGGCGCAACAGACCATTGACATATCCACTGCACCAATTGGGTCGTCAATTGTATACGACAAAATGATATCGTAGTAAAACAATTTGATCCTAGAGAGACCTTTTGATCGTAATATACCGTACTAAAAAGGGTGATTCTTGTGAATTACATACGTTTAAAATCATATGAAACAGCAAAGTCATAAAGAAAACGTTAGATAAGTACACATGCATAAAATGGTATCAAGAAAAATCCTTCAAAGTGTGTAGTCGTAAAATCGGGTCGTAAATCGTCGATAGTTCACTTGCCTACGTTTAGATTCTGTTGTTCCCTCCAAATAAACTTTAATAGGAAACCAAGAGTCTCCGTAATAAATACGAAAGTAAATAAAAGTACGGTCAAGTTTCAATTCAATCAGAAGTAGAGCAATCAGAGGCATTTCAATTCATAAAATTGCCAATTTGCGAGATCGAAAAAAGTTTTGCTTATTTGTGTCTTTGGAATATTATATTTAGAATTTAAGATATATGATCCTATAACATATATACGCACACTCACACAACACACAATTTACTTTATTCTTTAAATAATAAATAAACATCAAAATGTAAATATAATAATAACTTTTAGCCAAAAAATAGAACCTACTTCATCATCAGAATGGATGGATGATCAGATCTGTTTACTACTACTTTATTATATTACTTTTTGCAAGTAAATGTTATGCACTAAACATAAGGACGACATAATCGCGTTGCGATTAAGCTCTTAAATAAGAATAAAAAATAAAAAAAAACCTTAAGGCATATTTTTTATTCCTTTAAGTTTTTAATAAACTTAGTATGCATAGATAAACGATGCTGGCACCAATCAATATACAATCTCATTGAGATTCATAACATAATTCACAACAGATTATGTGCAACATCCACGCTGAATAGCGGTTCCATTTTAACTCCCTTTACGCTAAATAACATATTACACACAGCGAGATTCAAATAGCTTGGGTTGTTGCCAAAATAAAGCTTACATTACGAATTTCACAAATGTAACGTGCAACGCTGCGGGGATAAGCTAGTACAGAATTGTCTTAATTGGCCAATTTATACGTTACATTAACAATCTTGTGTGCTGACACTTATTCCTGTACAATGTTTTCCTTACTAGCGCCCTGCGCTTTCACCCGCGTAGTGACGTAAATCATTTTAATATTTTTTATGCGAAAGTAATTCTGCCTATATGATTGTGATTGTGTCTACTGTACGCTTAAATCTCTGAACTGATTTTTTAAAATATTGTTTGGATTTTGTGAAAGGACATAGGATAGTTTTTATTCCTGAAATCTCACGGGAACGGATGATACTCGTATACGCGGGTATAACCGCGGGCGTTACGAGATGCTTTGGTATTGCTTTTTTATATAAATATCAGCGGTCCTTCCAGAAAATTCTTAATTCAGGGTAAAAATGAAAAATACTCCTCCTACTTGCTATCATCATCTCTTATATATCAGCGAATGAAAAACCAAAGCGATTGTGTATTCCTTTACAAAGAAAATTTGCATGTGAGCTACAAAAAAAAAAATCAAAAATCATCGGCATCTTTTTTTGATATTTTTATATTACTTCACAATTTACTTTTACCACCTTCATCGTGTCAGCGAAAAAACAATGCCTTTGTATTGTATTTGCCGTCTTTTAAATTGAATTAGCCGCTGACTTATCCGTCCCGATCCGGCCTCGCTAAACGTCTAAGCAATTTTCATACATTTAGTTATAATTTTATTTAATTTTCATCTCAATTCAGAGCAAGGAACTAAAAACTTCATTTCAATATCGGGCAAACTATATCCTAATGTAGTAGTTTTTCTTGAACATATCGGATAGAAACGCAAATATTATGTTATTTGCAAGCTATCATGCATTATATGCTTTACTGCTCCACTAAATAAATACCTAGACCAGATGAGTTACGTCTGTTTAGTTTCAATTTCAGCGTAATATAAATTATTCTTTTGAATTTCGTACTCAGCGGAGCACGAATACGTGGCTAACGATTCTGGATAAAACGTTAATATTTTCTTTTATAGTTTTAAATTGAAAGTATAATATAACTTTGGTATATTATCATATTTTAGTTTTCATTCATATTTTTTAATATCTAGCTTCTATAGCATAGCTAAGCTAATAGCTATTATTTGTTTTGATTGAATAGGCTACGAAACTACTAATTGGGGAGTGTTGAAGATAGGGGGGCTGGAATAGGTGATTTTCATATAAGCGAGTGAAAGGTAGGTAGGTTACAACACGAGCTCGGAGCGCGCCACTAATATATTATTTATTTAATTTTATTGAATATAAGTTATTTTTTTCATCCTTCATCGTTTTTTATACGATTTAATTGTGTTCTTTACCCAGAGCTTTGCCTGTTAGAGAAGGCTTATAGGTAAAAGGCCGTCAATTATATTCTTAAACTTAGTTTACCTTTTGTTTTGAGTTGTTTATTTTAATACTTTATAGAATAAGATAATATACCATAGGAGTAAGTAATAAAAGAATAATAAATAATAAAACAAATACATAAACTTTTCCACTTTGTAATAAATATTGCTATAAACAAAACGCAGTCTTATTCGTGTATGTGAATAAAAGGTTTTAAGATAATGTACCTCGACCGACATGACATTGAGGATTTAATTAAAAAGCTCGGAGCAAGTCAATATCCGCAACTAGAATGCGTTTTTCTATACAGACGTAGACAGTACAAAGCGGTAAGTCTGTGATTGAAGCACTTTTTCATTGTGATAGTTTGGACTTACTTTCATAGTTAATTTTTTAACGTCGAGTTCTTTGTGTTCTTAAACTATAAATGTCTTAAATGATAAAATATTAATGTTATTAACGAAATTATTTATTGATTGTAAGAAAAAAAGTAAAACAGTCGATTTACAACACACAAAACATTACAAAACAATTGAAAAAAAATACAAACTTTGAATGGTATAATTTGTTTTGTATAGTGTGTGATGCAAAATAGCAGCGTAGACACACTGATTTTCAGTGGCCACATTAAAAAAATTGAGACATCTTTTAAAACCGCGTTCCAAAAGAATGACAACAGTGCATATGCAATTTTCTTACATTTTTGTATGAACCGTTGCAGCTATAAATCGATATATAAACGTTTAATAACACAAATTGAGACACCTTTTTAACGCCACATTACATAAGGACAACGACAACGCGTTTGAATTGCAGAAATGCGTTTGCATTTTCATACATTTTTGTATGAACCGTTGCAACGATAAACCAGTTTCCCGCTACGTCGGTATTTCTACCCATGTTCTGCGCTGCTACAACCCCAGTACATTGTACTAGCTGTATGTATCTCTTGTGACATATTTAGAAATATCTCGAAGCTATATGTGGTGACAAGTACCAGTTGAGTCTGAAAAATCTTTTGTAAGGTAGTATGCAATTTGCAAGTTAAATTATAAATTTAATAATGATAAAATATGTATACTGCGTTTATCAGCGTAGTTTAAAATATTTAATGTATTATTGTATTATATTATATTTAATGAATTTTGTAATTGCACTTGTATTTAAATAACTAAATATCCTGATTTTAAAAGGAATATATATTTTGATATTTGAACTGTTGATAAAATAGTCACATACACACAAATTGTGATCTAAAGAAGAACATAGATAAATGAAACAACAAAATAATATTTGTTTCGAATGCAGATTTTCAGCGATAAACATGTAGCGATTAATAACATACATTTTTAAACAAAAAACGGTTGATTCAGATTGGTTGATAAAAATGCATTCATATTTTATTGACTTGTATTATATCGTTTTTGAACTTTAATAAATGGCCCTATAGATATAGCAGGAGTTACATCATGATAATTGAGATGTTGTGAATGTTTTTTGAAAAACATTTTGTTTATACAAGAATTTTGTTTCATTCTATAGAAATATCAATCATTTTATCGAACACTTGTCTAATAATAGTGTATGTAAATCAGTGAAGATGCAGCTTATTAATGGTTGAAATTATATTGATCGAAGATGCAGCTTATTAATATTTGAAATTATTACCAAACACAAATGTTTTCCCCTTAATGCATTGGTTGTAAGAAGGGCACAGTTAATCAATATTTCTTCTGAAGTTATTCAGTTTTATTCTTTTTAATCATGCATGAAAGTATTTAGAATTAAAAAAAATAATGAATCGTAAATAAAGACCTCGCTAGAGGAAACATAAGAAAATCGACGGCCCAGAACCGTTACCTTTGGAGACGATTGAGTAGGAGAGCCAAACCCAAATAAAAATGGGAAAAGGCCAGAAGAAAAAAAGAATGAATCGTGATAAAGCATGATATAAGACTAAAACTTCAATTGTTGTTTTACTTTTTATCGTCTGTAAACGATTGACAAATAGGATATTAAAGTGATCGATTTTGTATTGAGGTATTTATATGACATTCGATTACCGATCGTCATGGAATACGCATCAAATGCTACGACGTCTGCTTCTGACATAAGACGGATTAGCTCGAGACACTGGTACAATATATTACTCAGACGATAGAATATAGGCGTATTTATTGATCGAGACTGTTCTTGTTTGTCATATTCTATTAGACTATTTGATTATTAAAGTATATTTTCCGTTGTAATCGTCATTGAATATGCGTCGAATGCTATGATATATGCTACACGATATCTGCTTCTGACATAAGACGGATTAGCTCGAGACACTGGTACAATATATTACTCAGACGATAGAATATAGGCGTATTGAACGAGACTGTACTTGTTTGTCATATTCTATTAAACTATTTGATTATTAAAGTATATTTTCAGTTGAAATCGTCATAGAATATGCGTTGAATCCTACGATACCTGCTTCTGACATAAAACGGACTAGTTCGAAACACAGAAGCTGTAACAAATTTGTGAGACGCTAGGTTATGGGCGTATGATGCACGATTGTCATCTTTATAATTAGTAATACCTAAGGTTCATATTCGGTTGCAATAAAATTAATGTTTGATTACTGATCGTCATGGAATGCGCGTCGAATACTACGACGTCTGTTTCTGACAGAGGACGGATTAGCTTGAGACATATTGGCTATAATATATATACATGTATGGCACCAATCTATAGGTATGCGCCTATTGTTTGGCGTCATACTTATAGAGGATTAGATCCAGTTAGTATTAAATTATTAAGTTTATACAAAAGAAAATGTCGCGTGCGAAAAAGAGAGAAATCAGAGGAGGATAAGGAAGAAAAGGGGGTGAAATCGTAAATTTTCATATGAAGGTCTCGATTTTTACATTACAACGCGATGTCTAGAATGGAGCGGGCTACTAGTTATTGTATGCATATAAAATTATTATACATTTATGTATATAAAACTCAAAGATAACTGACTGTCTGGCATAGTGATATATTAACGCACAGCGCAAACCGCTACACGGTTCGGAAGATTTGGCATGCGTGTAGATGTTATGACGTAGGCATCCGCTAAGAAAGGATTTCGATCAAATACCACAGGAACGGAGTAAACAGATATTCATGGACGAAACCGCAGGGCGCAGCTAGTAAAATATAAATGTCAGCAACCTAAAAGTATTCAAGCCAGACAGGTTACTAAACTTTGTGGTATACATTATTTCATTTTTATATTATGAAGCATCTTCAATATTATAAATCATACAAAAAGGGACGCTTAAGTAAAAGACACTTTTAGGGTCGAATAACATTTTATGAGAGAAATTTTAGGCTTCGAATTTCCATTTCGAATCTTAAAAGTATTGAGAAAATTCGCCCACGCCTGAATTCTGAAGACGGATAATCTTGAAAAGGACATTTAAATTTGATCTAGGTACATCAAACGGGCCTTAATTTGAGGAAAAACGTAAATCCATTTCATCTGATTACAGAGCGGTTAGGCAGAATAACGAATCTTTTCATCAATACACCCCGGTTTATATAACATTTGAACCCCTTTGGTTCACATAAAATGAGCGGATTTTTACCATGTTCTGTGATAAAAATAATTCTTCCTTATTGCGTTTGATTTGGTAAATTCGAAATGTACGAAATATGTTCATCGCATATACAGTACGTGTACTTGAAAGGCAATTTGATCACGCTCAGTTTTGTGTGTAGAATGCCTAAAACCTGACTAAGTAGAAAAGAAAGTGAATGAAAGAAAGAAAGAAAAATACATTTATTCAGCAATACAGATGAATGCGTCACCTCTATATTTTTAGTGTGATCATTTTCATTTGTTTGTATTATTAAATTTTGACTGAGAATGATGTCATGATGATTATTAAATATGTTAACCGATTCTGGGTAGTAGCCAGTCGTAAATCAGGTTCCTGTATTACGGAAGCCAGTTCCTTCCTTTAGTTATAAAGGATTCATTAATAACTTTGAATTAAGGTTCAGATCTATATTGTGTTATTTAACTAACTAACAAAGGCTTGAGATTTAGTTGTTTTGTTTTGTAAATGATAAACATAAGGGGTACTAAAAGATCACCCTAAAAGATTTCATTTTATTTGTAAAGATTAGGTACAATGTGGTTATCATAACATCTTCAAAGGACACAAAAAATTGAATATTTAGGTCATATAACGTAGCCAAAAGAACGGAATATGTACGTCAAAAATTAAGTATAATGATACAAAGCATCGTAGCACAAAAATTATTATATGGTTCGGCCTTAATATACTTCTTTCTGAAGCTGTAGAGAAAATTATGATAATAGAGATGGTTTAAATTATTCGTGTTAAAAATGTTGGGTTAATAATAATAATGTAAAACAGTATATAATAAGTGTTTAAAATCATTTTTAAAATATTGTATTTAATTTGAGATTACGCTTTTCAGAGAAAACCTACATTACCGAATTAGATTTGACATACAAGGACATATAAAATTATTTCCATTCTGCGAATTGATAAAGTTTATATCAAAGAAAAATTCTCCACGAATTCATATGCTTCTGTCACAATAGTTATTCAAATATTTGAAATTATAACATTCCCTTATATAACGGTACCTCAGGGCTTTACCTCAAACATGAGACACAAACATTACACAAAACGGCTGAAAATATGTAGATACCATTTAAACACACATAAAACATCTTTCCTCCTTCCTTAATGGAATTTTCGCGTGATAAATTGAGTGTCATTTGACGAAGGCATAATAGATTCGTTTGTGAAATATTGCAATAAAGTTTTCCTTGAGAAATATCGTTCATTACACCTCCAATTTGTAATTTACACACTAGTACACTGAGTAATGGGGGAAATATCGATATATCTATAATATATGTTAGGTTTGTGTTTTGAAGAAAGCCCAGGTGGGAAAATAAAAGTATAGAGTTTAAATTATGTTGTTGTATCTAATAGATGATTGATAATTTTTTGACCAATAGTTTGGAATAAAATAATGAAAAAGAGTTAATATACTAAATTTCGATAGTGTTAATAAATTTTTGTATGTGTATTAAGTAAAGTTTTGTATTTTTTGGTGCACAATATAAATTCATGTATCATTATTTAAGTTTACATTATGTTATAGTTTAAAATAAATAAAGAATTGTCATCTAGATTAAACACGCACGTGTTTGCTTTTTTGTTATAACATTAAAACATAACAATTAAAAATCAGCTTGAATACGTATTTTTTTCAGAAAATGAAATAACACTTCAGCATACTATACTTACTACGATATTTACGAGTGCAGATGAAGAAATATCCCGCAGTGGTGTATTATCCAAATGTTGACTATTTAAAATTGTTTGATCGAAACTTTAAAGCGAAACAAACTCGAAACGGCCAAGTTTTAATAGTTCTACACGAAGTTGGACATCGTTTATATTGTTGATGTTATTCGCAGATTAATTATATGCTTGTTTTATATCTGGACTAGCTTTCCGCTCGTCGTTATTTGTAATTCTTGTCTATAATATAAAAGAGGTAGTAGGTTAAGCTGCATCATAGTCCATAGTTGTCACATAGATTAAATACCCCGTAGATGCAGCAAACTAAGAGTAGAATAAGATGCCATTGCAACTTATTAGTTACGCGAAAAAGAATCCCTATGCGTAGAGGTAGCTTGTTGAAAATATACCGCTCTACGCCTATACGCAGTTAGCTAGGAACCGCTACGCTTCGCTAGGATTCGAGATACGTATAGAGGAAATGCTTTACACGTGGATACGCGCTACGCGAAAAAACTGCGCTAATCGCAGACGCATCGAGCTACGCGTTGAGGAAGCGAGTTAAAATATTAAGTTACCAGGTTTTCAGGTACTGGACATTTCGGATGTGTTCCGACGCAAGCCGTAGCCGACATTTAAACGATATTATATTTCATACATAATCGGATATAGGTCTTCAATCGAATAAAAACCTGGCCTGTATTCCAAAATCTTCCTCTCTCGTCCCGTTCTACTCCCAATGTCTAATCATTAATCCTCTTCTTATCCCCTCCCCTTCAAGCCCTCAATGCATCTTCGACACTTTGATGTCGTAGATGCCATAGGCTGCGGTCAGTCGCTTAGCATCAGATCAACCGCATGCTTGACTTGCCTGCTATAATATAAAAGAAAAAAGATAGATGACATCATATACTCTTTGATTTATTTAAATTGAAGCATATGAAGCACTTAATTAAAGGTCCTATATAAATATGAAAGTTTGAATATTTGCTGTTTATTCAAACAAAATTGCCAAAGGCATTCAACACTTCCATTTTCGCGATGCAGACTTACTTTTGAATTTGTATGTGTAAAAATATCTGTGTTTCTTGGTCAATTTCGTTATATCAGCTGATAGGATTTACAAGAATTGCATTTTATCCGGCTCCTCGAACTGGGCGGAATCTTGTAAATAAATAAAACATAATATTTTCAATAAGAAATAAGAATAGAGGGAAAATATTTACTCATAAAAACCTTTCTATCTAGTTGTAAGGTATTCGCAGAACGTATCAAGGAATAACTTTTTAGAGTCTATACATATTATAATGAAACAGTAAACAGGACATTTCTTTTTGTATTTTTGTTAATCACACAAAATCCCCTAGGCAGGTTTCGATAAAATTTTATAGATTAAATTTTATTAAGAGAGACATTTTTAGGGGTGGTTCATATGATCAGGAAAAAAATCGCGATTATATAATTAAATGACATTTGATTGGATCTTAAAATGATTTTTTTACAGTAAATAGTTGATATACGTTTCTAAAGTCGTAAACAATGTTCTTCAATGAAATTACAGAAAGTATAATAGACCACGCGAGCGAAGCTGCGGGCTGGAAGCTTGCTTGATATAAAGGAAATTCTCGTAAAATATTATAATTTCCTTTTTTAAATTACAACGTATTTCATATTCCTTTGTGTAAACTCAAGTTTTAGGTTGTTAATAATTCTTCTTGAGAAATTTCGCTTTTCAAGGATTCTGTTTGATTGTAGAAGATGCAGTTTTGTTTTATTTATTGAATGGTATGTTTCACAAATATAGAGAATATAAGATCAATATATTTTCTACAACAGTGTTAACTGATTTATATAGCATTGGCTTTGCAATTTCATGTATTTTTATTTTTTAACCAGCTTCACAAAAACGAGGAGGTTATTAATTGCGGGCGTATTTTTTACGGTATGTACATGGACTACTCCGCGGTTTCTAAACCGATTTTAATGAATGTTGGATCGTTAGATAGATATTTAATTTTTGCATGGTGGTCCCCTAACATTAAAGTGGGTTGAAAATAATCTAGCTGGAGCCCTATGTGTTGTATATATATATATATATATATATACATAGGTCATTCAAGGTCGAAGGGATTTCAAACGCGGTTTATTATACACACAGATTAGAGAATAAAAGGCAGATGGAGTGTTCCGAAGACTCGATGACGCTACCTACACGTACGTACACGTGCATCTGTGTGAGTGAAATTTAAAAATTTCGAAGCCCTCGTGATATGTTGTATCAAACTAGACGAACAGTTTTTCATTTACTTTTGAAGTTCTTATTTGCTTTTTGGCATCACTCGAGTCTTCGGCCGCACTTTTTATTCTCTAATCTGTGATTATACATTACTTTCTTTTATTAATCGTGCACTCTCTCCCTCAAATCAAACCATAATTCACTGCAATCCAAAGCGGACACGACTCCAGTAAACATAGTTTCATCAAATTATATCCATCGCCAGTATCGCATAATGTATTCAAGTTTGGTGCCACATGTGAAATTCACAAACACTACTAATTCTGGAGAACCCTAATGTTTTGGTCTTCGAGTCCCATTAGGAACTTAGAAACTTTAATAATTCACGTGGATTACGGACGGAGCTCTAATCAATTTTACGTTATGTATACAGCCTTCGTATCATTTATGCATTGGACGTGGCTTTTCAATTTTGTCTTTGAGGCACACAAACATACATGATAATTAACAAACAAAACCAATTGAATTTGTCAAAGGCAAAGTTAAAGTTAAAATATTTTAGAACGTCATTTACGTAATTAATATTTTTTATGTTGTGTATTGAAACGCGAGTAATTTTTTAACGTCGGTCTTCAAAGTCGGTGCCAAAAGTTATTAGTTTTAAATTTTTCCATCAGCGATTCTTACCATACTTTTCTTTTTTATTCTCTCAAGTAATTCTTTTTACTCCCAAAGTAATAACGAATTTAAAAAAAAAAAATTTTTTTTAACCATTCATTGACATAAAACTTTTCCCATACTACAAAAACAATATTTAAACTTCTATTAACTGTTAAAAGGTTTATAAATCAAAACAAAGGTCGATAAGGTTATGTTTGGCTACCGCCGTCAACGCAAAGAGGGTCTGACACATCGGTGATTGTGATCGTTCCACGCCATATATTTTACTGAAAAAGGAGGGTAGTTTCATGTTCACTAGGTTTTATCTACTTGGTTGTTGCTTGAAATAAAGTACACATTTATACAATGGTTCCAATAAATCGACACATTGAATTGTAATGAGCTACTGTTTCCGTAGTTTTTATTTATTCTGTTAAAATACCTCCAATTTTGACAACCCGATTGGCGCAATTGATACAGCACTGGTCTATTGCGCCGGAGGGTGTGGGTTCGATCCCCACGAGTAATTATGATGTGATGAACATTGTAATTTTCTACCGTCTTTTAACAAAAAAAGTATATCTGATAGATATACGTATCTAGGAAACTAGATTCCATAGTACAAGCTTTGCCTTGTCTGGGATAGATGGCGTTGTGTTAAATGTCCAAGAATATTTATAATTTTTTATTTATTTCATAATATTGCAATATTCTTATTTGTAAATCTCATCCCTTAATAATTCTCAAAGTGGTGGGAGATTTAATACAATGACGATTCATAATAGCTTATAATAGGTTTCGTTAAGTAAGATGATGCAATTTTGGTTCTTTTATTAGCATTGTAAATTATAATTGTATGCACGTAGTTTTAAGAGAAGCAACTACTAATTTGTTAAAAAGCCTTTGTGTTCAGAATATTATTTAATTCGGGAGGTTACTAACGTCCTTGAAACGACTTTCATAACTTCATTGTGGTATAATTTTGTAAAAAGAACTTTCTAAAAATCCCATTGCAATTTGAAACGTAGGTTAACCTCACTAAATACTTCACTCATAATGAATTTTCATACAAATTCTTTGGGAGCATAATTCATGAGTCCTTTACCTCAAGCCACAAGCCAAATCCTGTTCTACCCACGTCCCTGAATAGCTAAGGCAGAAGATTGGAATATTTTAATGTAAGAGATTTTGTTAACCAATGTATGCTTATGATATAAAATCGTTGACAAGTATAAAAATAATTCTTGTTTAAATTAAATGAGGTTCGTGAAATACCGTTTGTGACAGTTAAAATGAGTAAATATGAGATATTGTCCAGGTTATTGTAATATTTTTCATTCGTCCGAAATAATATTACAAGAGCACTTTTTCCAATGGTACCCTTTGAATGACCTTATATAGAGTTAGTTATAAATAGACACATTAATTCTAATGTTAATAGCCGATGTTTTTTTTTTGAAGATCAAATGTCATGACATTTCTTTCAATTTGATGAAAATCTACAACACCATTAGACATATGGCACGGGGTTGTTCCAATATTGCCTACTTCCATTCTGGCGTCATTGAGATTTCTTTGTCAGCAAAATCCCAATATCATTTTTTGGCCCCACCCATTCTTTGAAGAATCCCGAGATCCCTCGATATGTAGTCAAAGATGCAACAACCACACTAACAAGGCAGTCGAAAATATATACATATATCATATACTTTATTGCCAAAGGGTCATAGCACATCAGGACGAAGACATTAATATTTCACAATTACATTTGCGAACGCAGTCCCGCTGGGAGCAATCTGACAGCGCTCGCGATCATACCTCATATAAAGTCCTCTTGATTTAATTACTTCGCGCAAAACAAAAGTTGCTTTAACCCCAATTTGTTTTGAATATTTTATGTTGTCTGTTTATGTTTAACTTGGATTACCTTTTTTAATTACGGTGGAAGTGCTTTTTGAATCACATCATTTTTTGCGAGGGATTTGATTGTTGCTCCAGTTGAAACTGGACCAAGCTCGGATAAACGTAGTATATATAACTATCATATACGTATTCCTACTCGTTAACGTATATACGGCACTATTACCAAAGTAATACACTGAAAAACCTTTTTTCAGGTTCTTACAACGCATAGGGCTTCTAAAACATATTCAGAGGCGATATTTGAGAGGTTGTCACTTGGCGTTCAAATTAAGTGTTATTGTTTTTGCATTAAAGTCTTGTCATTTGGAACGCACTCAGAGATGTCTTTCTTCACATAGTTTTACTACTTTACCTACACAAGTATTGTTTGTGAATATGGATGTTAATTCACTTACCTTAGAACTTTTTACATTTTTTTAGTAACATATAAAGAAAAAGACAAGAAAACATTTACCTCTTCCTTGTCTTCTCTGTAGCAGTTGCAAAATATTTATAAAACTTCTATTGTGATAGTCCATGAACTCTACTTGATTTGACGTCAAAAATAAAGAGAGAAGATGTAAAAATTTCAAAATAATTTTTGACACAATTTTAAAAATCATTAAATTATGAGGCTGTGAGTTTTATGAAATTATCTCCGTAATTAAACGTAAAAATGTTCGCCGCGAATATTATATTACGATCTATCAGAAGCTTATTGAATTGGCAAAGATAAATTTGGACGCATCGAAAACAAATCCGGCACATTAACAAAATTTAAAATCCTTCTGAAGTAAATCATATAATATTAAAAGGCTTTAAAATTTAACTATGAATGTGGAAACTAACAATATTACGTCGTAAATTTAGTTATTACGAGCTGTGCCTCGTGATTTCAACTGCGTCTATTGCTTAAAAACTATTATGTCCTATAAAAATATTTGTACAAAATTTCATCCAAATCAGTTGATTGGTTGAATGGTGAAGAAGGGATAGACACAAATACAGAGTTTTCATATTTATAATATTTGTATGAAAGTATGGATTTCAATGTAGTAAAAGTATTGTAAACATATTAAACCTTAACCGCTCAGCTTATTCTGTTGATTTTCGAGGAGATTTCTGGAATATCTTTCACGTTGTATTTTTTTTAATCGGTCCATAAATGCCAGAGATATTCGGTAACATACACGAAATAGAGTCGAATTGAGAACCTTTTCCTTTTTTTGAAAGTCAGTTTAAAACAACAATTATATTAATAACACCTCTCATGCTACAATCTAATAGACGCTGGCAAAATATATCAATAAATAATTGTCGTTACGCTTAATAATGTATTAAATATGAATCTCGTAAACGAAATACATCGTAATCTGTAACCACTTCCACCTCGCTTCGTCGGATTAAAACAAATTTACTCATTGGAAGCGTTTTACCTCAAGATTACCTCCCCATTTCCCTACCAGTGTATTCTTATCGTGACTAAGTTGTTTTGAAAATTAATTATGCGAACTTCAAGATTTATTGTGAAGATGGATTATGGAGGAACATTTGTAACTCGGTGTTAGCTTTCGCTATTAATTACTTTGAACTTTCGCTTGTTTATACTTTGTTCTTTGATTTTATAGAGGTCATATTTATATTTATACATCCCGCTTTGATAAATGCTTATAGAAATTTATCTTCTGCTCGCGGCTTCGCTCGCGTTTATCTGTAGATCAATAAAGTATACTATCACCTCTAATCCAGGTGTCTATCTCTAAACGATGTTAAACAATATCCGGTTAGTATATATAATATTCACATTTCTAATATTAATAGGAAGTAAGATTATTTCGAAATCAAGAACAATTTATTCCCCGAATTCGTGCTTAAAATTAAGCTGTTTAATAAATAATGAATTTCGGGCCAAGCTGTCTAAATGGAGATCTAACTACGCAGGGGATATTATGTAAGGTTTATGTGGGTAGCCCAGGTGTAGTGTCGATTCCTTTACTTGTTTAGAACCCTGGGAATATTGGAGGGTGATCAGGCGCAAAATTGACGGCTTTGCGTGCCCTTAGGGACATAGCAGTACAACTTCCTGAATCACGGTTGAAATGTTCGCATTTTTTTGGATTTTTATATTATACTTGCATTGGTTATGTTTTTATTCTTAAATGTAAGTAGCTTAAGCATCAGAGAAAATTAAGACAATGAATGGTAAAAGAAGCTTCTATATTGGTCCAGTATATTGGTGTGTCTTCAATGTTAACACACAAACAAAAAAGGCAATCTTTCCTCTTGGTATATTAGTATAGGAAACGAACTTTTCAATATCTCCTTTTCTCTCTATATTATGTCTTCCGTGGCTTAAAATTTTTCTGCGTGTGTAAATAATATTGTACCAGTATATTGGTGTGTCTTCAATGATAACAACACACAAACAAATATGAGAATCTTTCCTCTTGGTTTAGTATAGACAACTGACTCTTTGATATCCCCATTTCTCTCTATATTATGATTTCCATGGTTCAAAATTACTGGGTGTGTGACTCAAATTCAAACAAATAATTCAAGGAGACGTTACACATAATGCGAACTTTAGTTGCATCATGTTGCTGAGTCAACCGAAAACAGGAAAAATACATATAAACTTCCATACAATTTTACCAGAATTTGTTCCACTTACAGAAAACTTGCATTACGATTTCCTCGCCGAAACGGTAGTTGTACACTATTTAAAAGTTTTTCTATTATGCTCCCAACTTTAGGGGTCCTATTAAATCTTGTTTCAAATTTTAGCCCAAGAATGTGAGTTAAATGAGCTTTGTAGGGTCACAACTTAATTAGTTTGGCCTTATCAACACAGTTTTGTACTAAATATAAACATATTGTAATTCTACGTGAATGTTTTAATAAGATAAGTGGATAGTTTGTTTAGGTGAGGTTATGTATTGTGACAAACATCGTATCAACTGAATTCTATTTATATACAGTATTATAAGCTTTTGAATCATTTCTGTTCCGCGTGGCTTCCTCCCGTAGCATACTGTTTTACAGCCCTTAGCCTTCCTCGATTTATGATTTAATAATAGATTGTTTCAAATAAGACTAGTAGTTCCTCAGATTAGCGGTGACAAACATACAAACTTTGCAGCTTTATATTTTTATTTGTGTAGATATATGTGATAAGACAAAAGAATAAAAATTGATTGTAAAATATTGAAATTTGAAGAATAAGTCCAAGTCAATTCGAATATTTGCGAAGATTTGTGTATGTATGTTTGTTATTCTTTCACGCAAAAACTATTTAACCGATTATGGGTTCAGAAAAATATATAGGCTATTTTTAGCCCAGGGTTGCCACGTCATTAGATGCTTCGCAGGTAAAACCGCGGGCGCAGCTAGTAGATTGTATTGGGTAATTTTGGGACTATGCCAGAATTAAGATCATTCACAAATATTTAAATTAATTAGCGAAGGATTTGTACAGTTAATTGAGGCTTTACCAGACACGCTCAATCTTAAACCCATTAATAGTGACTTAATAAAATAGTACATATTATGATATAACTAATTTGTATAATTCGTATTTGACGGCTATTTTCTTGTTAATCGATGAAGGATATTTATTCATGAGGCAAAAAGACAATTCCTACTAATATAAAAAAAAATTGGATGTTTGTGTGTCAATCATGCTGCAACCACTGAACGGATTTTGACCAAATTTCGTATACATATAGGCAATTTGCCCATGAAATATGCGAGCGAAGCCGTGGGCTGACCTTTCTGTTAAAAATCACTATGATGAACAGTTTTGGGAATTAAAAATACATGAGATACAACCAACGAGGAAATCTTTTACTTAGAATTAAGAGTAAGTACGGAAATACAATAAGCAACGCAAGTTGCGTAAGTTGTTTAACGACTTGTTTTTTTGTGACAGCGAGCAAGCGCTAAGACAAGCGCAATATTCTACTTCATGCCGATCTTCTACTGAGAGGGTAGTAAGTTCACCCATAGTGCTCGGCTCCCACACTTTTATTCTCAAGATGATATGCATCAGAATTACCCTCTGTCGCCTCTTACGTGCCTACGGGTAGAAATGGGGTGGCGACACCTGTTTTCTAACCCGTTGCCACACGGGGAAAGTGCTTAGTTAGCTGAAGCTAAAAAAAATTCGCAACATAAACGCTAATTTATGTTGAGAATTAGTTTCACTTTTGCCATTTCGATTTTTATAAATAGGATGCATCCGTGTTGCAGACTGTACGAGCTGACTTTCATAATACAATGTGGCTTAGAATCTTTTTGTTTCAACATGATACCTATAAGCTAAGAGCTTTGCGACCAGTTTGTTGTGATAAAACCTTTGTACGTTTCTGATATGCATTAACTTGTCTTTTTCCTTTGCATTTTTTACATATTATTAAAATGTATCAAATAATCTTTATTCAAATAAATTTATTACAGTTTTATTTTGTTGTCTTTTAACAGTTTCACCAGTACGGAAGATTGTTTCTACTGAGAAGAATTGGAAGATATTCAAGTATTGTCTTCTATAGTCAGTAAAAAAATATACATCAACTCATTAGCATGTGAATTTTTAAGAAGTGAATAAGAAAATTGCACCTTAAACTGTATTTGATTGACCGAGCGAAGCGAGGTCTCAGAGTCGAGATGGCCGGGCGTTGTATGTTTGTATGTTTGTAAGTATGAAAAACTTTGTCCGACGATAACTTGAGTATCGTTTATCCGATCTTGATAAAATTTCATAGGCGTATAGTTTAGACAAAAGAAAATGTCGAGTTCGAAGATGAGCGTAATCGGTGGGGGGGTAAAGAAGATAAGGGGGGATAAACAGTTAAATTTTTGTCGGACGATATGAGGTATATTTTTTATCCGATCTTGATAAAATTTTGTAGGCAAATAGTATAGATCAAAAGAAACCTTGAGTTCGAAGATGAGAAAAATTGGTATGGGGGTTGCGAAGATAGGGGGGGTCAAAAAGCCAGTAAAATATGAATATTCCCGAGTATGGTATCAAATGAAAGGTCAATATTTGTACATAACATAACAAGTATTGAATTATTTTTAATATAAGCCGTTTTCAAAACATAAGTAAAATAAGAAAAATATAAATTTTAATCAACGCCATCTATTGTCATTATTATGAATAATTCTTTCTTCAAACGTCGATAATACTCAATAAAATACGAATTTCATAAAAGTTATCCTATGATAACTTATAAATATTGTATTTAAACACTAGGAATAGTTTTAATGTGATAATTTTTAAAATAACACAATTACAAATTACTCATACACTAAGGTTCCTTATTTATTTCGCCATCTAGTGGAAGCAACGCATATTATTATAACGATTGAATAAAACACCGACACAATAGCCCCAGGTGGCCCCTTATAAATGAATTTAGTTCCAAATATTTTGTTACAGAATTTTTATTTCTATTAAAGTATTTAAGTATAAAAATTTTGATGAAAATTTAATTGCTTTCCGATAAATAACGGTTCGATTTACGTAACTGTTCATTGTTTCTTTCTCAAAAAGATACTAGTTGTATTATTTTCTTTTTATATTTAACGACGATGTTTACTATGCCACGAAAAAATAAGAGTATAAAAAACCGCGTTTAATAAATAAAGAACAAACCATCCTCAACGTGATATTTGAAAAATACAGATGGCGCTATGAGGCTTCTGAATCGCACTATAGATATTATTTTAAATTCCTTTAATAAGAATTGTATTCCCAACAATGGTTATAATTTATAAATTAATAAATTAATCGTTCATCGCCTAAACCAATAAATATCTATTGATATAGTGACTTCAAACTCGCAATGCAATAAAAGTTTATTAATACTCAAATACTGCGTAAGGTTCGGATAGTGGATACGTTACAGTCCTTAGTGTTTTTTCTTTAAAGTTCAACGTAAAAAAATGTATACTGATTACTTTCAAATTTCATCAGTTGTCGTTTTGCACGTCATCTGCCGAATGCCGATGGTGTCCATGGACATGAAGACGTAGTAATAAGTCACAGCCTTAGTAGATAATTTACATCTGTAAAGTGTAGTCTGGCTTTGGTGTAACATCAAATGTAAGGTCTCGATGAATATAAACATTACAACGCGAGGTCCAGCTCGGGGCGAGCCACTAGTTACTCACTTTGTATTAAATACTGGCTTTTGTTGGCTTTGTTACTGTAGCATAATGTTATACAAATTGCCTATAGCCTTCCTCAAATAATAACAACATATTTTTTTATCGGAACAGAATTTCGATATTTGGGCGTTTAAACAAGCAAACTCTTCAGCTTTGTATAATATATTTATAATTTTTTTATGTGACAGCAGGCAAACGAAGCATACGGTTCACCTCATGTTAAGTGGCTGACCGCAGCCCAAGAACACCTACAACATCAGAGTGTAGCAGATATAGCTTGATAAGAAGAGGAATGGGGTAGGAACACAGGCCTCCGGGCCCCCGCCCTCCGTACGAAACACAGTCCATAGATATTAAAAAAAAATTCTCCATGATCTGCCACATCATGGAACAGTTTTAAATACAATATAAAACGATATATATGATCGAATAGTGTTAAAAGTAATTTTATGAGCATTTACATATACGCACTCCACAAATTATTTTTTCACGGTAAATAAATGATAAAATATTATAAAAATATTTAATATATCTTGGTTCTATTAAATTATTCTACACTACTCTCTGTCTCTACAAATATACATAACTCTGTACCGTCCTTAAACACATTCACACTTGAAGGCTTAAGTACAATGAAGTTATAACTTAAAACATTGAGAGCATTCCTAAATTCATGTGGCGAGACCATCCTTGCCTTAGTGCGGTTGATATAAAAGCAAAATGATGTTATCACCGTCACATACGGACGGTTTATAGTGTCGTGGATTGTTATTTGTTATTTGTTACTTAAGTTATTATTTGTTACCTAAATTGTTATTTTACGGCAACCGTTATTTTACATGGGGAGCTGTAATGTACTGGAATTAATTGAAGGTGCGACGGGGTATTCAAGTGTTTTGTGACATTTAAACGGTATATAGGGTTTGTTTATGTTCGAGTACGAGACGTAAGTGCTCGAGACGTGATATATCCCCAGGTATTACGGATATAGGTATACGGATTAATCCATTGCTTATGTCGCCTTAGTGATATTATGTTCAGAAAGGGGACTTAATTGGTGGAAGATTATGAGATTAAAATTTCTTAATACGAACATCCTGTACTTATTCATTTTGTTGAGGGTTAATAAATATTTTTGTACTGCTTCTTTAAATAGTAGACAATAGCTCGATTTATTACTGGGTCAGATTCTTTACTACTTAAGATAAACTTATAGCAAGAAAAAAAATTACTAAATATTGGCCATTAGAAAATAAATGTGTACTTTCGTACCTATTTTGTTTTTGTTGTTTTGTTCAACAAATAATAAAAATAAATAACTGGTAACGTATACGGAATTTTAAAAGATTGTTTTTACTGTAAGATTGCGTATACATTCAAGTATTGTAGTTCCATTTGGCAAATGGTGAAATTGTCGCGTATTCCATTATGCGAAGAGTCGTTCATTTTCATTTGCGGCTGAAATTCCTGTCAGATATTTACCGTAAAGGTTCTCAAAAATTTATGAAACCGTAAGTAATGTGAACTAAAGTTTGTGAATCTTGCAGTGAATGGATGGAAAAGGTTAATTGTGAATCTGTACTATCGTTTGACAAACATCATTGTGTAATCGTTAGTTTTTTGAAAGATTTTCCGGAAAATATTGTTGCTAATATTATTATTGTAAATCTTGCAATGAATGAATTAATGAATAAACAAGGTTAATTGTAGATCCATTATATCGTTTTATAAACAAACATTATGTAAATC
>LQNK01000786.1:149169-274100 GCA_001586405.1 Phoebis sennae | reverse complement strand
TCAGGTTTTTATTTTGTTTTTAGTTGATTTATTGTATACTTTCCTAGAAATTGTCTGACCTAGAGACTATTAAGTTACTGTTAAGTTTTTAGAAAACATTGATATAAAATATTGGTTCCAATTAAATTTTAAAGTTATTTATAAAGACGAGCGTGTAATAAAAATACTTATAATTAAAGTCATAATATCATTTTTATAACAACTATGTTAATTTTGTAGTCTACGCGTGCGAAGCCGCGGGCAAAAGCTAGTATACTAATATAATAAAATACTTTTTATTATAGTTTGTTTGAAGCGCTAAATAACTGGATGGTTTCTTCGTGATTATTATAGGTATAATGCGATATTATACCTAGCATTATGCAGGTGAAACTGCAGGGCACAGCTAGTTTGATATACGTTCATGGATGATTTTAGGAATAGATAAAATTTCTGTACCTAAGCCTTTCAATTTTATTTTGTGACGTGACCACTATAGATAAAAACAAAAGTGATATTTAAATAATTAATATTTACAAAACACGTAAGTATACAAGTATATCTGGTATATCTTTAGTTCTATTAAATTTGTGAGTAAAATTAGGTATTTTTCTTCATAAATTGTGAAATGTTTCTTGCGTCTTCTTACAATTTTGCTTAAAACAAGTCAAGCCCTTTCGGTCAGTTGTTTTAGAAGAGTTTCTTTTTGTTTCAATCCTTACTTAATTGCAAATGTCTAGTAGTTATTCTCATTTGTGCTATTTTTATTGAATACTTTTCTTTTTAACATATTTTTGTTTAAAACAAGAATGCTTTTTTACCTTGTTGTAAAGACCTATCTTTCGATATCCTTATAAAAATGTTATCAATAAGTGGCGTTAATACTATCGCTATCGTTAGGCTATCGTTAATACTGGAGACGTGAATATATAATATACCAGATATGGTATTTTCACGTCTTCAGTAAGGATCGAACACAGAACCTCTGGGAAGTAACGTATAACGCGCTCACCACTGAACCAAAAAGGTTGTTCTTGATTTAGATTAGAAGTATGAAATAAGATACTGTTATTGAATTATAAGTACAAAATAAAAATTTATAAAAAGTTATAAGAATCACAACACTTGATGTTTAAATAAATAACCAAAATATATCTGGGATATACATTTATTTTCATTCCATACATTCTAACGCTCTATGTCAAATTAAGATCCTAGCCAAAGGTTGCCTGACAGAGATCGCTCGTAGTGATAAGGCCGCCTTTTTAGGCTTCTATGTAAAATAATTTATAGTTTGTATCATTTTTATCTCGTGCTAAATATAGTGTTTGTATACAATTGTTATACAGATACTGCCGAAAGCCATTAATAAAATAGCCGCACTGTATCTTCGGGTCGATGCAGAGTGGGTCGTTAGATACAAGTTCGCGCGTTAATTCCCACAGTTCCACTATTGGTCACCATTTTATTGTTTAGTTCGATTGTACTGTCTGCGAACTTTGCTCAATTTCGTTTTATTGTCTTTACAAGTGTCGGTTTGAATTATTCGATTTAGTCTATTGTATTATTACATATTTAGATATTAAAGTATTAAGCATTTGCTAATTTCGTATAATGTGTTCGGCTTATTTTAAGTATTATAAATTGTAAATGATAATATTCTGAAGTCTTTTTTTGTCTTAAGGATTTTTAACAAACATACTTTAAATTAAAAAAATATCCACCTACACTTTCATGACTGTAGGTTTAGCGTACCCTCTAGCCTAACAACGAAATACCTGAAATCTCAAGCTGATGCTAGTCACTCTTTCCGTAGATTAATATTTTACTCGTTGTCTTTCCCGTCCCTATCCCTATCTCTTAAAGGTAAACAGTTAAACACCAGGAATACTAAAGAATAGAGAGTACACCTGTATGTGTTGAGTCAAGAGTGTTTACCCGTATACTTGTAATCTCCTGCGCAACTAGCTTGTCACTCTGAAGATTGGCCACCATAAAATTGGTGAAGTTAAGTCTTCATAAAGAAACATAATAAATACAGTCGTCTTAAGCTAGTATATTATACTTAAACTAGGTTTAATTCATCACTCAAACTATTCCAATAACTTACCCATACATAAAATTTACAGTCCGTCGGAACTTCATAAATTCTTCGTTTTATGTCCTTTAAACTTGAGATTATGCTAATAGCGGCAGTTTATAATATAATTAGTGTTCGGGCCGGTATATATAAGGATAATTTAAATTTAATGGGCCCTGTTAAATCCCATGTGGTTTAAAGGGACCGAGTGAAATTCATAAAATGTTTTATGAATTATCGTTTAGAAATGTTGAAATGTTGGCTTTCACTTTTTACTAAAACATTGGCTCACTGATTTTATACGAGTAAGAAAATTTCTGCTGTAAACACCAATACTTTTATAGTTTAATAATTGTTAGTCTCATTATTGGCCTCAGTTATAACAGGATTGTCTTAATATTCATTTATTCTACAGTCCTGCATTCCCATCTTCTTCCTCTCCTGACTGTCTCATTCGTCTCCTTCTTTCCCTTTACTATCTTCTTCCTTTTACTATCCATTTCTCATCTACGAAAGCTGACAAGGTATCTGTTATTGCTGGTATTCATAGCCCATTCAGTTACCATTAGCTGAACGGTATGGTCCACTTATTTGCTGTAACGCAAAAGGGTTATATAATGATAGTTGCTTTACAAATTGAATTCAGCTCGCAACATATAAGTCACCACTATATATTCTCAATCCTATTACATTCCACACAGGTAGAATACATGTATGTAGTCTTCTTCCTTTCTTTCTTTCCCTTTAAAAATCCATTTCTCTCAAAGATGTTTAAGAGCTGCGATAATCACTTTAAAGCAGATGAACCGCTATATAAAATAATACCATCATTAGCTCTATGATCATTAATCAATTAAGAAGGACATATACTTTAATATAATACACACGTTTCATTTCAATATTCAGCGTAACAAAATTAATTCAAGCTAAGTGTGGGTACCGAGTAATTTTATGTTGTATGCGGGTAGATCTTAATGTACTAAACAAGTGATGTAATTGTATTAAAACGCTCTCAAACACTGCATTAAGGGTTCATAGGCTGCGATGCTAATGGCCTCCATTTACCCTAATAATTCTCATATATGCTCCTATAGCACTTTCCTAAAATATGTACAAACATATTGTAATGATCGTCGATGTTATGTAAGATGTAATTTAAGAAGCAAAATTGTTTTGTTTGTTCAATTAAGCTAAAAAATACAGTTTTTGTTAAATAAAAGCTTGATTTTTTAGAACGTGTAGAGCACGAGCTACATAAATCAATTCGTGATCTTTACATTTATAGAAGAAAAAAATGGCAGGAAAGATAGAGATAAATTAACGGAATGGGTAATGGATGAACTTCTAATTATCAATTGACATATTTCCATTTAATATACAATAATTGAAATAATGATACAATAATTGATTAATCCTCTCCTTATCTCTTCCCTTCCTTCATGCCGGCAAAGCATCTGCGATTGCAGTGCGGGCGGTCAGTCATTTAACATCAGCTGAACAGCATGCTCCGCTTGCCTGCTATAACATAAAAAGGAAAAAAATCGTGTATAGATAGGAACTAGAATCAAAAAAGAAATTATTTTACAAATAAGAATTAACTATTTTTTTCTAGTTGTTGGATTCTAGTTGCGTTTATTTGTGTCAAATTCATGCTCAGTGTTCTATTTAAATAACCAGTATTGGACACGACATTAAGTCTAAATAGAAGAACACTTTAAAACCTTTCTGACAGTATCGAAATTTCACCTCTACCCGAGATTGAAAAGAAACGATAATAATGTTTTATCAATAAGATAAACAGCAATTTTATTCAAAGTGTTTCTTAAAGATAGCTTGGGAGGGATTTATATGTCAAAAAGAAATATTTTCTAGAATACTTAAAATACAGTTTTAGATGTATTAAAACTTGAAAGTCAAATATAAGTAGATATATTAGTCGTCTCTCCTCGCACTGCAGAGACACGCACGCACTGCACGTCTCACTCTCCCTGATAAAGGACCTCCTAATCAGTCTGTCGATCAACACCGAGTTAAAAAGCAGCGAGTATAAACCGTCTTAATATAACCAATTATACGATGGCTTATTTATCCATTAATTAATATAGACTAGATTTCCGCCCGCGGCTTCACGCGTTTGGACTACTACTCAATATTTCAAGTTGGACCAACTTGCACACGGTGTGTAAAATTAGGTTAAAATCGGTTAAGTAGTTTAGAAGTCCATCGCGTACAAACGCTGTGACACGTAATTTATATATATTAAGATATACTTTAAACTGTAAAAATAACGACAATATTACACGCATATAAACAAGGCATCAATAAGTATGAACTATCGAAAAGCATTTTCAAATAGGAATAAAATACAAGTGGGTACGGAAGAGCGTGAAAATCCTGTATCGCATATCCATAACCTTTGAAAGGCAATATGCTGGTATCCATCAGCGAATCCCGTGTCAGGTGATATTATAGCAGTGCAAGATATGAGACGACACGGAAAAAAACATTTTTATCTGTATTTAATAAAATATAGAGGCTGACATGGGAAAATAAAGATTGTTATGGAAAAATGTATTCGTTCTAGCAAGCATTTTATATTACTTATATGACAATATAATACAAAACACTTTATTTAGCATCACATGAACTGTTACAAACTATAAACTATTTCATATATATAGAGGTCTAAAAATACTTCTTAACTATGGAAACTATTTTTCTATCATTTTTATCGCCCATTGTCAAAGTTTTTATAAGGACTATAGTATTATATTATCTGTGATAAGGATTTGGTTTAAGTGAGAACATAAGGGCTTAAAACGTTGGAATTTTTGGACTATTAGATAAGTTATTTTCTTTTGTGCGTGGGTACGGAGGAAAGTGAAAATCCTGTATCGCTTATGCGAAAGGGAATATGATGACATCCATCATCGATTTCCATGTCAGGTACTATGAGAGCAGTGCAAGTCATAAGATAACACAGGAAAATTGCGATTACTTTCCATATTAAACAAACATTGAATAGAGAAGATTTTTTCAGACTTTCTAACAACTGAGGCCTACTAAAAAATTAAAACTCCATATCAAGCCTACCAAAAGACAAGAGGACACTGTAAGTCAATATTACAAGAATCCGAGCACATTTTCTTATTAGCAAATTTGGCGGGACAGTTGACATCAAGCTCTACATTCAAGCTTGCTTATAATAATTTCTTGGCATAAACAGTATTTTTTTAAAAAAATACTGTTTATGCCAAGAAATTAAATATGAAATTATTACGAAAACATAGTTAAAAAATTATGTCCTTATTTAATATCAGGCAAAATAGTATAAATATACCAATAATACACTATTCATATCTATATCCCTAATCCCATATGAACGAAAAAGCCTTATTATTCAATAAACATACGGATTGATTAGATATTATCAGCGCTGTCATCAATCAAAACACGACAAAGTGAAGCTCGTATCAGACTTAATGACCTTCTGTTCAGAGCCTAAATGATGACGTACACTTTTATTGATTACCTCATCACGGCTGTTTTTATTGAGATAGATATGTACGGAGTTTCTAGGATGAAAATCTAATGTGAATAAGACGCAAAAAACAGAACAGTTTTTTTTGTAATGTATGCTAATTGTAGCAAAATGGTTGCATAGTATTTTATAAAAAATATGATATGGATTGTGGTAACTTGTATATTTTATGCTTGGTCTGTGAATTATTGAAGAAGCTAGTTTGGACAGTACCGGTATTTTTTTATCGCCCAGCAGGCAAATGAGCAAACGGGTCATCTGATCATCACCGCTGATATTCGAGAATATTTTCACCGATAATATTCTTAATGAGATAAATCAACTAGGGCTTTTATAGGCTGCGAGAATGTATCAAATCCTTCGATGCTGGGAGTGCTCTGTACCTGACGGTATATTTCAGATGATATCGTCTGTTCGAAGCGTTAATGATGACGTACGCTTTTATTGATTACCTCATCACGGCCGTTTTTATTGAGATATTATGTACGAAGTTTCTAGAATGAAAATCTAATGTGAATACGACGTAAAATTACAGAACAGTTTTTTTCTTGTTGAGCAAAATGGTTGTATAGTATTTGTTAAACAAATATATTATGGATTTTGGTAACTTGTATATTTTATAATAATCTAATGTGACGAAGATGTAAAGAATGATAAGTTTTAAATAGTTTATGCGTTGGACGTAATTTTTGAAAATACTGATGCATTTTTAAATTTTATCTTAAGAGAATAGTATTTATTGAAGTGTGTATAATGTGCCATCAAATAAATAAATAAATCTTCTCATCTAAAATTATGGGATCTTTGATTGTTCTGGTTAAGTTAGGTTATTCCCGGTCCATTTCCCGAAAAAAAAATTAAAAACTATTTAATGAAATGGAAACCATAAAACTAATACAAATTTTCATGAAAATTCAACATTAAATATCCATAAAAAATATTCGGAGTCATTAAAACTACCCCATCTAGTCCCAAACAAAGCAAAGTTTGAAGTATAGAAACTAGAAATTGTTTTTTAATTATAAAAAATATTATTGACGTATGTATTTGACGTTCTAAGTTTGGAAAATAAACATTTTGAATTTGACTTTGTATACACATGTGGAACATCAAGGCGAAACATACTATAAATCACAAGATGCACGCAAAATAAAGACATTTACTCTAACTTCTAAATGTACTACCATAACTTGGTTAATAACATAAATATCAAATTCTCTTTTAACGTGTGTTTCAGGTAAAAACTTGGCAAGCTACCAGTAACGAATTCCACGGGCTTTAATAAGTAAGTGCCATTACCGTCTAAGGCCGTACTTTAAGACATTTACGAAATTCTAACATACAATTTTAGGAGAACATTAAAGCTCATTTTTGTCGTATTGTCATTTCTTTATTATTATTAAATGGAAAGGTGTTTGTGATTTGAAAACAAAAATGGCGCTTGGTCAATTCTATGAACAATTATTATATCCCGAGAGGTAGGATCGTTTTGGGGAGGTGTTTAAGGCAAGTTAAAAACTTGTATGATACTAGGTACAGTTCCATATTGAGAGATAATAGGACAAGCATTAGACAAGGTTTCAGCTGGCCTCAAATACCTCTCCAAAAATGGTCATAGCTATCGGATCAGTGTAGTTTGAGTAGAATATTTGTTCATTTAGGTATCAAACTTGGATTGTTTAGGTGATAAACTAATATTCAGTATCCAGTTTGTATTAACTATTATTTGGCATTGCTTTCATAAAAAATTGGTGCATATCTAGATACAGTTTTATTCACTATATGCATGTGATTTAGTTTAATGTATACTATATTTAAAACCAAGTTTTAAAAGGAGATATATCTCAGAGAACCCTTAAATTTTGGTATCTTTGATAAAAATAGACAAAGAATGAAGACTTATTTATATTATATATAGATAGTATTTACTAGTTTGATGATATAATCAGACCTCGCTCAGGCTTCATTTGCAAATGATTTTATTCGTGCAAAGAATGGAACCTTTGAGGCCAATAGAATTTTCTCGATACAAACAAGAATATTTATAGAAAGGTCTGTTACATTACTGCTTATACTTGCTCTGGGTGTAACGTAGCATGCATTAATGAACGATACGCTAGCAATGTACAGGCTACACCATGAGTCTTCACCAGGATTGTCTGAGCTCCCAATGGAATCTTCTCGAGATATAAACAGGGATGTTTAGAAGGGGATGTGTTACATTACCGCTAATACTGGCTCTGGGTTTAACGCAGCATGCATTAATGAACGATACGCCAGCAATGTACACTGTACAGGATACTATAGGTTTCCTCACTGGGATTGGCTGAGCTCCTAATAGAAATTTGGGGAGATATAACAGGGATAGAGAGGGAGGTCCGTTATACTATCGCTTATAGACGCTCTGGACTTGCATAAATAAACGATACGCTAGCATTTACAGGATACGCTAAAATATCTCACTAGAGGACTGACTTGTATAGCTAAGTACCTTTAGTATTAAAAAACAAGATTGAATATCTATATAGCTCGTGTTTTCAAAGCGTTCAAAGCGTTCAAGGATTTGTGAAATGCGTGCTAAGCGCTCATAACAAAATATTGTGTGTGGTTATATCAAATTGATTTCATTGTTAGGAGGTTTTATACAAGGAAGCACAGAAGGTGATCATTGATTCTTATGCTATCAAGATTCTTTGTTGTAACTTTCTTTCATAATATTTCCTTAAAAGTAAAAACGACCCTCTATTTAATTATGTAGTACTAGTTGATCCTTCGCAGCTGTAGCACAATGTTCTTTACCCTATAAAATATAGCCTACGTGGGTAATGTTGCTTTCGAATGGTGAAAGAATTTTAAAAATTGATCCAGCAGTTTTTGAGCCAATTCATTACAACCAAGCAAACAAATAAATAAAATTTTCCTCTTTATAATGTTAGTGTAGATGTATGTTTATGTTATTTTCCGATGAAGTCGCAATGTAAAACTTGATATTTAGCTTTATTTAGCTAAGCATCAAAGGAATGCCTCTGATCTCTGCTTGCAAGCTATACATTAGAGCAAAGACACCCTAATACAAGGGTGTTAGTGTACGGGCTTGGGATAGAGGTTTATCGAGTACGTAATTAACGGTTCAATGTGCGCTGGTTTTTAGTGTTTAGATTGAATCGCTTTGGTTCTTGTGATCGGTCAGTAGAAGCGAAACATTACACAGGTCAATAGAAAAATTAACTTTGATTTCAAAGCATTAAATTTCAAATTTATGAAAAATTCAAAAATTAGTATTTTTACTACAACTATAACGAAAGCAAACTTCATACCAAAAAAAGTATTTTCTTTACGTTTTTGATGATAATTAAGCAGAAAATCATATCAAATCAAATAATTTTTTTTTGTAGAGTCGTGTTATTATTGTATTGTTTATCATTTAGATTTTCGCTGTTCACTTTAATTTTTTCCCGTCATATTGCAAATGTTTAAAGGATAGTAATGATGCATTTGCTTGTCGTCATTTATATAACTAGTGACTCGCTCCGAGCTAGACATCGTGTTGTCATATATATAAATCAAGAACTTTCACTATTATTATAAAGTGTAATATATATGACTATTTATAAATACTACTACTTATAAGTAACCAATGTAAAGCCTGTGTGGATAAATAAACTAGATACCCCATATTCGTATGGATTTGTTTCATCTTCGAACTTAAAATTTTCTTCTCTAAACTATTCGCCGACAAAATTTTAACAAACTCAGTTTAACGATACTCCAGCTGTCGTCGGACAAACATTTGTACGTACATACTAACACACACTCGCAGGGCCAATCTGACCCCGGGACGTCACTGCTCTCTGTTAAAAAATCCAGAGCAAGGATTTTATAGGGAATGCGTACTAGCGATAAATAAGAATGTCAACAACGATGTTTTATTGCAAATATTAAAACCTCGGTAATCATAACTTCCTTGTTTTCCCGTCATTTGTATAAACAAAAGTCAAAAAAAATATTTAGTTATTTTTTCAAAAAAATATAGGTACATTTTTATAAATACATGAATCAATAAACAGATTGTAAATTCCTTATTTAAAATTGAGAATTATTAATGTCCTTGTATCAAACAATCTGTCTTAAACACTGTTCAATTACTCAAAGTAATAAATTATTTAATATTAATATATAAGTATTTAATATTCGTGTTTTCTGCGCCAAAATTCTAGACATAAACGTTGCTCGAAATACTCGTTAAGCCGAAAACTCATTAACTCTAAATTTTAACGTTTTCCTTGAGTTATCGATAACTGTAATAGCTTTTTAGTATACAGTTTCTCACAAAATACGTAAAATGTTTTGGTATAATATTATAGTAGGTAATTTTGAATAATATTAAGTTTTAAGTGTCGAAGGTATTGTGCGATTTCAGTTTTTATATTTGTGTGAACTTTATAAAGTTTCTCCATTGGAAATTATAAAAAAAATAGCAAGATTAATTAATCTATGAAAAAAAACATCCTGTGATTCGCGCCTTGAGCTAATAGGCTCAAAAGTTGAGCCCGCAAGTTCGTAGATCAAATTGTATGTTGTTACATTGATATATGGATGTCTATGAAATGTCTATATAATAGACAACTTGCATTGTACTATACTCTTGCTTTGGTACAAATTGTGCAAACCTGGTCTTTCAATTAGCAAATTGGCGTTCATTGCACTCATAAGTTGAGTTCATAAGTCCGCAGATCTTATTTTACATTCATTACATTTGTTTTTTCAGACTGTTACTTACTAAAACCTCACGGTGGCCTACTTCTGCGCCAAGAAGTCGAGGGCCCCGGGATCTCCCTAAGGAACTCACACGGTGCATTGCGTCCTTACCTTCCATACTCTGGGCTTATTAGAAAGTGAGCTAGGCTCTTCTTTAAGTTAGCAAAGGCGCAGCCAATCCGGTCGTAATTAAGCTTGTAAGGCCAGAAATCAAATTTACACTGATTTCTATTCTGTTCATAGAATATTCGCACTACAAACGTGCATTGCGCGTCGTACCTATTATTCTCTCGGCTTAGTACAAACTGTGCCAAACTGTTCTTTCAGAGCAAAGGAACAGCCGATTTGCTAACAAGCTCACAAGTTGAGCTCGCAAGTTCGCAGATTAAATTTTACTTACAAAGCGCTGTGGGAACATATGAAAATTCCTTTGTGGAATAAAGTTAGAGTACTGACAGTTTATTCTATTAATGAATGTAAGTAGTTTGTAGACGGAATGGGGATAATGTCGTGCGTGATAATGTTTGTATGGGATAGAGAAAATATTGAGGAATGTAGTTTTAAAGGAACTATTTGAAGCTATGTTAAGAATTAGTCATTCAAAGTAATGTGAACGTATAGTTAGATTCTGAATTAAGGACTTGTTATTTGTTATGCATTGAGAAATGTATTACATCGCATAGTATTACTTCTTTACTTACTCATGTATTGTTTGTGAATACGGGTGTAAGATATTTCTTAATGTGTTCCAAATGACATATCTATAATTCAATAAAAATTTTCGCCAAAAAATAAAAGCGACTTCCTCACTCTAAAAAGTAGAAAATAGCCTTTATTTCATTTTTGTTGAAATCTATACAAAGTCGGTGCAAAATCTTGTTAAATCGAAAATAGATAAAGGCACCGACTTCCACCGACTCCTCCCTTTTTTTTTGAAAGTCGGTTAAAAACAAGTTTATTTAAACACCAAGTGAGAACTCGACTCAGAACGCACAGGGCCCCTTAAACCTATTCAGAAACGATACTTGAGTGGCGTTTTGCAGCGAAAATGTCTTATTTCATAGTATTATGACTTCACGTATACAAGTATTGTTTGAAGTGAGCCAATTCCAAACTCACTAGTCAGAGTTGGGACTGAAATTGTATGCTGAAATTGTAACGCTTCAAATCATTATTAAATAAATAACCAGTATCGATTTTAGTCTAAATCTGTGAGACCATTCATGCCGCAGTCGAAATTGGCAGTCGCTCGACCATTTTAAACTAACTTTGGCTGGCTTTTATAACGCTGTCAGGCCAAAACGACTATATAAACTACAGTATGGTATAAGCGAGAAACATTATAGTTAACTAGCATATAATCGTAACTTCGCTCGCGTTAAATTATCTTATCCAGATTGTAGACTATCTCTATACTAAATTTCATCAAAATGGGTGCAATATTCAAACTTTCATATTTATAATATTAGCAGCAATTATATTCTAAAACATAGTTCCGGCGCCTGATGCGTCCCCCCCGCCCGCACCTGCGCCCGCACCCTCGGCGCGAGCGCTGCGTGCTGCTGCTCGCAGTGCGAGGAGAGACGTGACCGCTTAAACGTCTTACTCCCCCTGATGAAGGACCTCCGAATCGGTCCGAAACTGTCGGTCTAAACCGAGTTAAAATACAGTGAGTATAAACCGTGTTAATACAACTAACATAGTTCCCCAAACGTTTTTGTATCGTAGACCCCTTACCATGCTTTTCCGTGTCGGGTAGACCCCCTACTTACCTGATATTGATATCCTGTAAATGTCTAACTGTAGTAAAGTTTAGTGTTAAAAACTTAAAGCATGTACGTAGACCCCTTGCAAGTTGTCATAGACCTCTAGGGGTCGATATAGACCACTTTGGGAATCACTGTCCTAAAAGACCGAAAAGGTACATCTAAATATTGATTTATGAAAGAAATTCGAATAAACGCTTAGGGACAAAAAAGTTTGGAAGTTTGTTGAGGGTCGCAATAAAAGAAAAATTATCTAATTTCAATACTAAGGTTCTCTTGGTTCCCGTTTTGTTTAAGAGTTTTTATGTATTCAAATATCCTACTTTCTACTAATATTATAAATATGTAATTTGGGTCTTAAGACGTTTGAATGTTTGTGTTTCAATAACGCCTGAACTAATTTTGATGAAATTTCATATACAGTACCGTAAATGACCATGTTTTGAAAACATAAATTAAATATTACTCACTAATAATTTTGTTTTTTACCCATAAATAAATTATAAAATAAGTCCAACGTACAGTCAAATAAATCTTATCTTTTTTCATTAATATATTCATTAATTGTATCTCTTTCGTTAAATTGCATTATTATTTATATTATATTCATATTAAAGTAGCAATTTAACAATATGTTTTCGAGCAAATATTTCGAATATTCCGGTTCGCCATACATATTTTAGGCGATGCAAAATTACATTGTGCCAAAGGATGCGAGCTGCTGGGATCAACGAAAACCACATTAAGCTTAGAATTAATATCTATTATAACTATACAAAATTGCTATTTTAATAATAAGTTAATTTAAAGTTAATGAACTGTATATAAGACAAAGATGAGTTTGTTACAACACTTATAACTCGAGATCTGTTCCACCAATTCGGCAGAAAATTCGTAGAGAGATGAAGGGCAAACGAAATTTGAAGTGAGTGGTCTTTGTATCTAATTAAATAAATAAAATAAGTAAATATTTCCAATTTAAAATCACTCAGGTTATATGCGTTGGTACTGAAAATATGAGAAACACATGAGGCCTCATAGAGGATATAAAATAGCTTTAATATTCATTTTTCTATGGGATAAATATGATCATTTCCTTATAATTAGGCCAAATCCCGAAAACAGCATTCAAAATAAAAGTTCTTTAGTTTATAATCGTAAAGTATTTTGTTATATGAATTTCATAAATGAATCCAATATAGTTCATGTTATATGATATCATTTTGATTTAAATAAATTAAATTACCTCATAAAATGTATCAAATGTTTGAACATCGCAATTTACCACGAAATGTGAATTGGTGCGTACAAATGAATAAAGCTTACCAAAACAAATATGTGACGGGGAAAGTAAAAAGTCATGTCGAATTCCGGAGATTTGTCACATTTAAAGTTAGGGGTGAAAGGTTGGATTCCGATACCCGGGGGACGCCTACTTGTGGCTACTACGTGAGATTGGTAAGATAAAAAAGATCAAACTTGTAAATTCTTATGTATAATAATAGCCCCTCTGATCGATATCGGTCGTGGTGGCCAATCTCTACAGAAACTAGTGAGGTGTATTATAGTGCATAAGTATGTGCGCGAACACAGATGCACTCTCTGTTCACTTTCAAGTTTTTTACACTTTCAAAGAATCAACTTGAGACGTAAATATTTTAATAATACTAGCGACTGGCAACGGCTTTGTACGTAATATAATAGTATACATGTTATAAGCTGTATTGTAGTTTTGATACATGCATACGGACAGACAGTGAAAAGCGATTTTCATATTATGTAGAGATAAGAATAAACAATGTAAAAATAATTTCAATTTAAATTGTTAAAGGCTCATTAGCTTGATAAGTTACTATGATATTTTTTCATTGTTATATAGTGCATGTGAAATCCTTAATCAATTTATGCTATGAAGATTCGAATCAATGTCGCTAGTGTAGGTTATTATTTATTGACACAATGTCAGGAACATGAATTTTTCTTAACTTTGTCTATTACTGTTGTTCTACTAGTTCCTTGTTAAATGAAATACAGAATACACACAGTTTACTGGATAAATTTATTCACGCGCCATTTTTCCTCTTACACAAATAATTTGTCAAACAAAAAAATACAGATTAAAAAATAATATTAGCGTGGCTTAAATTTTGGACACCAACATGTTATGCCACTTTTTACAATTCTATACTCCATTGTTTTCCCATTGCATTATATAAGTGCATGTTAAATCGTTGTTACTGAGTTTGTAGATAATACACGATGCGGGAACATTTTGGTGGTGCAATAGTAATAATGGCTGGAATTGCATTATCTAGTTTTGTCCTAATAAATACGTTATACAGTTTTAACGCTCGTAATGTTCTAATTAGGGACTTGTTGTTTCAAATGAATTGAAAAGTTAGATATGTGCGTCTAAAAATAAGGGTATTGATTATCTTTAAGAATGTTTATTTCATTATATTTTTTATTTATTAGGGATAAAACAGTTATGTATATATTATACAGTGGTTGTAAATATAAGTTTTACAATTGTAAAACCAACAATATTATACACATACTAGCTGACCCGCGCGGCTTCGCTCCCGTAGCATACTGTTATATACTATCTATTTTCCGGGATAAAATATAGCCTATACGGATTCGGAAGATTCCTCTAAGTACTGGTGAAAGAAATCTTGAAATCGGTCCAGTAGTTTTTGAGCCTATTCAATACAAAAATACAAAGGTCTCTTTATAATATTAGTATAGATAAGGTGAAAGAAAGAAAGAAAAATAATTTATTTATCTCTACAACAGCACAGAAGAACATCTTTTTATATATAAAAAATGAATCGCAAAAAGTATAAAAAAAATATACTTACAACAACACAAAAGTCGTTGTTGGTAAGAGCCCCTGACACGCGTTGAGTATTTTTTAGGTTATAATTAATAATATCAGATATTATAAATATTATCTTATATTATTAATTTACTATTAATTAATTAATTTAAGAGAGTTATTATTAGTATTAATTTATAATTAATAATGAGAGTTACACTGACATAAAAAATACCAATTCTAAACGCAACATAAACACACATAAACATTAATGATGGCCGATAACAGTGGAGGGAGTGAGAGAAACAGGAGACCGGCTTGGGTCTCTTCCCTACTCCGCGTTGTTCACTGGGTAGTTACACCGATATAGTCTGGCCAATGAGTATCCAGAGTAAAAGCGCGGAGAATTTTAAAAATTAATTAAATTATTAAAAAATAGGGGTTGGTGATAGAAGGGCAAAAACTTAGGGTTGTATGTATTTTTGAATGTCGTATCATAAAAAAATAAAAAGAAAAATTTTGTCAAAAAAATGAAAAAAAAAATTGAGGGGTGGACCACCCTTATTATTTAGGGGTGTGAAAAATAGATGTTAGCCGATTCTCAGACCTACCCAATATGCTTACCAAATTTCAGAGGAATCGGTCAAGCCGTTTCGGAGGAGTATGGAGACTAACATTGTGACACGAGAATTTTATATATAAGATTATTACTAGATTTGAAATGGGTAAAGATCTTGTTGCAACTAAAAATAAAAGATTAAAATGATTAAGAATGGAAGAAAGAATTCAAATATTATTTTAATCACAATTACAACTATGTCCTTTCTCGGGTTTTAAAAAATCACTTCATTGGTATAAGCTTGAAGAAGAGACAGACTGATACAGTACTTTTGCATTTTTAGTTCTAGTAAGAATATACTATTATTAACAACATAAATTAGAATATATTAAACAGAAAATTTCGGTACGATATGAAAACATATTTTTGGGTTAGATAGACCATTTAAACACCCAGTATACTTACGTGCATGTGAAATAGCTGTTCAATTCATGCGCTTTGAGGTTTTGAATCGGTATCAATTAACATCAACAAAATGATAAGCCACTGTTTATCGAAAGAGACTATAGGCTATATAACAGGCTATGGGAGCAGAAGCTGCGTGAAACAGCTAGTTAAATACTATCTCTGTTGTCTTGTCAGTAATTAACGACAAAGCAAATTAGCATATCTATGTATTATCCTGCACTGAGAATGTCGGACGCTTCTCATAAACAATGCTACAAAATGGTGCATTCGTAATCTGTTTACATAACGTTATACTGAGAGAAAATAGTTTAATACTGGGTGTTTATCTATGCAGTCTTGAAAATAGGGGATTTAAAGTAAGCAGAGTAGAAGCTGTAAGATGTAAATAAGTATAAAGTATAAATAAATACTCTGGGACGTTTAACACAAGGCCATCTAGCAGCAAACTAAGCAAAGCTTGTACCGTTCGTGGGGATGGAACCCACACCCTTCAGCGCAATAGACTGTTGCCACATCCACTACGCCAATCGGGTCGTAGAAAGCTAAAGACATTAGCATAAAAATATTTCTTATTAATATAGCATTAAATATCAGCTTCGCTTACTTTATATCCTCTATTTTTTCAAGACTGCATAGATAAACACCCGGTATAAATAATCATGAAATTCATAAGACAATTTTATAGTTTATATTTAAAATGCACTATGCTAAATTAAGAGGTAGGGGTAGAATACCTATAAGATGGACAGCAGCTATTGAAGAGGTCACCCAGGGCAATCTCCAGGACTCGCTACGCAAGGCAGAAGACCGGCTTGGATGGAGATCTTTATCACAAATCCAAACAATTGGTGGTCACGACCCTCAGTCATGAGATTACGACTAGGAAGAAGATGCTAAATTGACTGTAATTTCCTGAAAAAAAACAATTAGGACTACCAATGAAAACTAAATTCAAATTAATACTATTTTCAATTAATTTCGGATATACAGGTAAAATGAAGTCCTTTTTTAAATTAGTTAAAAATGCAAAGTTCTACTTTAATAATTTTAATTATCGGTTCGGTGTCGCTTACAAGGCAAAACTTCCGATTGGAATGTGTAACTTCCATCGGAAAATTAGAAAAGTTGTCCGGTCATCTCATTTCAGGTGATTCCAACGGTATGACTAAGTTTATAGATCGAATCTTATCATAAAAGTTTAATGGGAAAAACGTAAGATTGGACTTTTATTACCTGATAGATGGGTGTTTTATCGTTAACTAGCTGCCGGGTTATTTCTGTTAGGCGTCCACACGTCAGCTTCGAATGTATGGTAGAATGACGTATAGACGTAGGTCAGCATTGTACGTATACGTACGTTCCTATTATATTACAGTAAAAGCTTTAAAATTCCAATATTAAATAAATTCAATACAAGTGTGGCGTCACGCGACGTTACAATTCCTAAATCGCAATGTTGAAATATTTTCGTCGCTAAGAATATATACCACTTCCAACATCCAATCCTCGGGGCCTAACGGCCGGCCAGTCCTGTGGTTCGGACTGGTCGAGGATCGTCCTTTACATTGGAGGAATAATACTATCCTCCACACAAGGCCCTCTGTAATTAAAAAATGTTTACCATTTGTAAAAAACTGTTATGAACAACGAACTAACAACAACGACAGTATTTGATACCGAAAATTTGTAAAAAATACCCCATTTTACTAGATGAACATAATTTAAAGATAGTTTCTTAATAGTAAGATTGAAAAGTGATATTTTACCAAATATCTAAAACTTAGTCACTAAAATCGTTTTCGAGTTTTGAGTTATATCTTAATGTTTGTTTTCAGCATACACGTAAAATATTAATTAAATTGCATACCTTATTTTTAAAATCGGTATAAACGTAAAAGCATCCTTAAGTAATTAAAATTAACACCCCTTTGCTATCGCTAACATGACTCTAACGCGAACGGTATAAGATTAAATAGATCTTATCATAAAATTTTTAATTTGGAAAAAGCTTATCTTTGAAATCTTATTAGCCGTAATTCCGATCCATTCGCTCGGACGGTTTATCTGTAGATCTGTATCTCGTGTCCTAGGCCTGCAAATCCTTTCAGTTTTAAAGTTACTAGGCAAGTCTAATTTGATTTATATATTTTTTTAAACACGCATAATCGTATGATATATACAATTTTGAAATAAATTAATATCAAAACATACAGAGCTTCACATTTATTTAATTTGTAGTGTATCTTTCGTCTCGACAATCAACACATTAGAATAGAAATAATATTTGCAAAGGAGTTTATACTACGAATAGATATTCAAATTCGTTCATAAATTCTTAAAATTCAAAGTAGTTCTTATTATAGTCTAGATGTACTATCGTTCAATAAATAAAAGAATGTTAATATCACCCATTAATTCATCAATAACTCAAATTATAAATATTTATAGAGCAGCAAATGAACAGTTTGTTTTAATGAAAAGCAATTTAAACCCGCAGTTGTCAAAGTTATATAATTAATTGGAGTCGCGGTCTGAATTCATTCATCAATTGTGACCAGGGACCGCAGGACGTTTGGAAATTTGATAACATAAAGGAATGCTCCGGTAGTTGAACTTTGCGGGGCTTAAAGACTGATTTATCTTTTGATACCGAATTGACCTCAAATACTACTCAATAAAACATTTCCTTGTTTATCAAGAACTTTTTTTTTGCATCAGACTGAGACATTAGATTTTTTATCAAAATCAGACATAGGATAAATTAAAATCTAAGTAGTATAGTTATAGCCTACGTTTTAATGTTTATAGCCTATGTTCATCAGCGATACGTATGATTTAACGTATGATTCCAATGGTAAAATAATTTTTCTAATAGATTCAGTAGTTTTGGAGCCTATTCAATTCAAACAAATAAAACTTCAAACCTTTCAAACCTTTCATTAAATTTGAATAAAACAAAATGTAGTTGAGAAATCATCGTGATATTTTATTTGTTTGAAATACCCATTGATATCACTTTGTGTGGCACATTAAAATGTCCGTCTCAGCTACTCTAATGAGAATTAACATGAAATTAAGATAAATATATATAAAAACATTACTGCATATTTCACAAATTTAAACAATCCGTAAAGAATACCCTAACAAAACTAAATGGTGTTTTGGGACATTCGCACTTATTCCTTTATCGCTCGTAAAATAACAAAATATAGTATAAATGACAAAGGCTGTAAATTTCAATGTCCCAACTGCAAGTTAAATCCCGCTTCATCCTTGGCTTCGTGAAATAGAGCGTAATAATTTAGCCTAGTTCAACTTTCGGACAAATAAAAGATTTTTAGACGAAAAACAGTAGATTAACGGCCTTAGCGTAACATGTGTAAAAATCGTTTATTTATAAACTTAGTTTTACGAAAGCTGGATTAACAAATACAATTTACAAAGAAAATACAATTGTAGAATGCAGTAGCTTTACATTTCAGAAAGGTTTTTGTTAGATATCTAGAAAAATATCTACATAGATATCTCAAAAAAAATGATTTCTGAGTAGTAGTAGAATTCCAACCACTGATGCATTAATTAGAGGACGGAATACTACGATATTTAATCACTTAGTCCAATATTTTCCATATGATATAATATTAAACAACATTCTCATTCATTATCCATTTTGATCATGAATTTAAGGCCTGGGATTTTTTTTATGAAAGAGCAGGAAAGCAGAGCATGCGGTTCACCTGATGTTAAATGACTGACCGCAGCCCATGAACATCTACAATATCAAAGTGTCGCAGATGCCTTGCCGGCTTGCAGAAAGGAGAGGCTACAAAGAGAGGATTAATGATGGGATGGGTCTAGACTTGGTACAAAGTTATGAAGTATGTTTGTACTAAGCTTCATATTATTCCATTTAACTATTTGTGGGGTATCGAACATCTCAAATTTCAATCTGTTCTTTCAGATGTATAAATTTTTGCCAGAAAAAGCTCAGACTAGACAAAAACGTTTAAAAAAATCGGTTTCAAAACAAAGTAAGTACGTGAAGGTACGCACTCGTGTGTACAAACATTTTTAAATCTTTTAAATATATTTCCATAAACAACAAATTCCTCGGTTTAAAAAGTCATGAATTCAGTACGTGCTGGAATCCGTCGGTAAAACGTACCAAAGGTATGACGCTCAGAGATAAAATATGCATATTGCGGTGATATTTCGCGTTCTACACATATGTTTACGAATAATTTACGAATTTTTTGCGTTACTGCAGTTTGCGGTTAATGTGACAAACGTAATCGCTTGTGCGTGTTATTTTAAGGCTTTTTTGGACGTGATATTTTGTAATGTTATTGAGGTATAAACAATTTTTTGTGTGCGATATATAAAGTTAAGCTTTTGGTCCATCTAAATACCATAGATTCCGTTTTTAGAGTAGCGTTGAAAAATAATTGCTTTAGTATCCCTATGACCCCGGGATTTTGTGGTATCTTGGAACTATAACATAGAAAATAATCTTTTACAAATTTAATGTAAATCCGTTCAGTTGTTTTAGCGTGTTTGAATAATTAATGTTGAGATATCCAACGGATAAACCATTAACAGGAAAGTAGGATTAGCAGGATGTTAATAGGATAATCAAAATGTACCAATATTGATAAGTTTTTTTAACAGTATCATATTTTACTATGGTACAGCAGGCAAGCGGTGCATGCGGTTCACCTGATGTTAGGTGACTACAGCTCATGAATATCTACAAAAATGTCGCAGGTGCATTGCTTGGAGGAAGGGGAGGGGATTTATATATTGATGGGAAATTGGGTGAGAAATGAACAGGATGGCAGAGGTATGGGATGGGAATACAGGCCTCCGTACGCTCACCGTACGATACATAGTGTAACACTGCCTTACGCCCATCTTCTCTCTGGGGTGGTAATGACACCGGTGCGAGCTTGGCCCAATCTGCTATGTATATCTATCTGCTATCTATCTAATGCTCAGCTCCTACTCTTTTTTAGCTAAAGATGCATATGCTTATGCTGCAGAATTATCCTTTGTCACCTCTAACGAAACCAACGGGGGGAAATGGGGTAGCGACGGACGTATTCTGACCCGTTACAAAAAAGCGTAACTAAAAATCGTATCGTCGGTAGAAATCGCACTAAATTCAATTGAACTGAAACTTTAAAAGTGTCCATCTGATCAATATGCTAATACGCACGATAGACGTCGCAAGTTGCCAACTTAAACATTCCGAATGCAGAGTTGGCACTCGACTTCTCGCTAGATAAAAAATGTAGATAACTTGGCAAGTAGTGCATATTTCTCACTTTTTAGTGCCATTATCGTTTCTATATTTCAAAATTATGTTTGGCTGTTAATTTGACATGTGGTTACTTATATATTTTTTATGGTAGAGCAGGCAAAGGAGAATTGGGTGATCTGATGATAAGTGGTCATGGCCGCCCATGATGATGAACACCTGAAACTGTCGTTGGTATGACGATGATAGGAGTTGGTTATTATCTCTCTATATTTTTATCGTTATAACCTACATATACAGGGCATTAAGGGATTTGGGAAATTATTTGAGAAATCTCTGAATTCTGTTTTTATCTGTTAATAAATTTTGGGGTTGACTAAAGTTGACTATCTATATATTAATAGACATTCCCTTCATGTGGCATTATAAGAACTCCACCCCGTAGGCGTAGAGACGAGACAGAGTTACTTTCGCAATTATAATATTTAAGTAAGGATTATATATTGCATATTAATTAAAAACAGAAATTAAAGTACTTGTATTAATTTGTTATACAATTAACATCTCAGTTCAGAGGCAAAAACTAGGCAATTTATTATTTTGGTAGAAAATAAATGCAGCTTATTTTACAGCATTTCTTTAACTTCATGCACATAATATAATGATGAATGATGAATGATAATCGTGCATTTTTATGATAAAAAAGTATGTTTTTTTTTATTTATTTTGCTTACTAAATTTCATAATTTAAAGCATTTTGTATCGATAGTAGTTATGGCCCACGAATAACTAAAGACGATATCTTGAATGTTTGTTTAGACTATCTTTGAGTGACATAGAAAGCCTATGTCTTGTATCTTGGGGATGTAGGCTTTATCTTAGGTTCAAATTTCAACCAGATCGATTGGCTTGTTTGCCCGTAAAGACAAATACAGAGGATACTCTAAGAGATGGAATGGATTACTCTAGCTAAATGATGTTACTTACGTACGTAAACTGAAGATAGACGTTTCAAAATTCGTTTAAAAATAATTTACAGGAATATTTAAAGGCATACCGTCTGAATTTATTTTAGAACATTTTATGTTATGTAAAATATTCTTTAAATCTGCGTTTGAACCATAGTCACTCTTTTAAACTGTTTCGTTGGTCTAGTAGTATCTTTGAATACAGATAGAGGGGTCTCGGGTTCGATTCGCGGATGGGGCCAAAAAATGTTACTGAGATTTTTCGAACAAAAATTTCACAATAGCCGCTCTTAGTCTGGAAGTTGGCGGTGTTGGAACATACCCGTGCCTCGGAGAGCACGTAAAACCGTCGGTCCTACGTCTGATCTCTCTCCAGTCGTGTCGGTCCACCGTCCCATCAGATTATGAGAGTGAAGAAATACGGCGTGCACCTGTGTTTAGACACATGCCTATGCACTATAATATCTCCTGCATAGCTGGCTGATCTCTGTTGAGATTGGTCACCATGGAGGGCATGGGCAGGCTATTTATTATATTATTCTTTTAAACAAAAAATCTTTGTATAATAGGTCTTATGTTTTATACACACTTCTTTTAAATTCGCTATAAACCTATATAATAATATATACGATGGATCATCGTTAACTCATTAAAAATATTTACTTCCAAAAATATTAGTGCAATATAAAATATTCATATAAAACTTTGTTTAATCATAAACGGGATCCGCAAAGTTAGCAGTATTTGACAAGCATGTACTCCATTAATATTATTAATTTACGTAAGATTTTACTTCAAGGAAATGTGAAATTTATTATTCATATTCCAATCTGCTTAAGAAGGTTGTTTGTGAGAGAAATTGCTATTTTCTAATGCTTTATTTAATTAGTTTTTATAGCTGTTAATTATAGAAATGTCTTTTGTTTTACGTGATTTGTTATTATTAAAATATGTACCTGTATTTTTTAATTTAATTATTGACATATTCTTCGTTATTATATATTTCGGATATTTTTCATTGTTAAAAAATCTAAATTATAAACAAAAGTATAACAAAAGTTTCACTGAATGTTTTTCTTAAATTTATGCTCATATAGTTTCATATTAGTAATCAACCTTGTCCTACCAGACCTAGATAAAACCAACCTCTCGTTTCGAACGATAATGAACTTACGACTAGGAAGGCATTCATTCAAATAACAAACAGTTTTTGAACCATTTAAAAGTGGGAGCCGAGTATTGCACGATCATGCCAAGCTCACACCACCATCCTGTGAGCGGGGGCCCAGAGGCCGGTATTTCCATCTCATTCCTCCTGTAATACTCTTCTTCCAATTTTCGATCATTAATCCTCTCTATGCCCATCCCTATCCTTTAAGCCTTTGAAGCTTTACATGTTCATGGGATGCGGTCAGTCACTTAACATCAGGTGAACCACATGCCCCGCTTTCCTGCTGTTACATTTAAAAAATGCGAATTTTTGATGATATATATGACCTATGTATCTGCAGCAACGCAAGTCTCACAAAGTGAGGTCGACTCAGCATTTCTCAAGAAGGCTGTTAATAAAGTTTTACGCGATAATTTTATGGCACGCTTTGACATGAAACCGCTGCGGGTTTTAATTCTGTTATTAAAGCTCTGTACTTGTTTACAACATTAAAAAACAGGCCAAAAGTTTCATAATTTTCCTTTCACTGTTTGTGTTTATACGATAATTGCCTTATATAATACAAGCAGGGTGGTGATAACATTGTCAGAGACCAATATGATTTCTTGTATGTACAAAGCAAAAATAAATGTATCTCTCGCTTCAGCTTAGCACGGTTATACTAATTGCTGTATATTTAATTAATTTCTACACACAACTTTTGTAATATGATATATCCCATACATTTCAATGTTGTACTTATCATTTCACTACGCAATACTTCCTATGCATCACAGGCATTTTGTAATACTTAGGTATAACGCCCACAAACGTAAGTCTCAAAAACGACCAATGAGTTTTTCTCACGAAGCCTGTTACTAAAATATTACGGGATAAATTTAATGCCACGCTTTGACATGAAACCGCGGCGGGTTTTAATTCTGTAATTAAAGCGCTGCACTTGTTTACGACATTTTAAAAAACGAGTCAAAACTTTTTTAATTTTCCTTTCACTGTCTCTTTTATTGTGGTAATTATCTTGTTTAAACAAGATGGCCCTGCCAGAGTAATATTATTATTTTTATATCTAAAAAGTAAGAGATGTATTAAAGATCTGACCCTGATTTTGCGGGATGGTTCTAAAAGGGACTGATCACGAAATATCCTGAAAAGTATTGACAGCTACCTCCAAATTACCTCATATATCTTTTCTATCGCTAAACAAATGCATTTTCATTTCCTAAACGCATCTGCTTTTTCATTTTCTGTTCTTTGCTCTATGCAATTTTTCGTATGTAAAATTCTGTAATACTTAGGCATACACCAAGAAACTCAAGTCTCAGAAACGAGCTTTCAGCATTCCCCACGAAGGCTGTTACTAAAATATTACGCGATAAATTTTATGGCACGCTTTGACATGAAACCGCGGCGGGTTTTAATTCTGTAATTAAAGCGCTGCACTTGTTTACGACATTTAAAAAACAAAAAAGTTTTTTAATTTTCCTTTCACTGTCTCGGTTATTATGGTAATTATCTTGTATAAGCAGGTTGGCACTATTATCACGGTATAATAAACGTGGATTTTTCCATATAAAAAGACGAAAGCAAAATAATATGTACATCATTAATGAATGAAACCTTAGCTGATAAAGGAGGAGAAAGATGTAAGAAAAACTGTGATGTTACTTGACTAATGTTTTGAAAATATAATGAAAAATAAATATAACACAATTTAAAAACTAATTTGCCGCTAACATTTTAAATCTATTAACATAATTATTTGCCTTTTAGTAACCAAAACTGTAATCCGTTTCAAAATGTAAGCTTTGATATTTTATTAAACGTATCTCATATGCATGGAACTATTTCAAAATAATTACTGGTACAAGCATCACAAATCCATAAGCTTAGTTAGCAATATTTATTTAAAATAATTTTAATATTCTAATTATGAAATGCATTAGATATCTTACCGTTAGAAAGAAATGGTAAATTTATGTTGCAAGAAGTTTCGGCTGTCATATTTGCTTTCAAATGTCTCTTGTCAATTGTCTAAGTTCAATATAAAATATATCTGCATACTGATGATGAGCAAGATGTTTGCATTCCAAGCCGTATTTGCTTAGGATGGATTTTAATCTCTGTCTACGTCCAGTTTTACATATATCATTATAATTTTACAACTTTTAATCTGTTATGATGACTAAAAAAGTTTTTTTAACCGACTTCCCAAAAAACGGGAAGGTTCTTTAAATCTTCGTATGGTGTCTAGGCAATCACCAACACTGCACTCTGTTTAAAAATTTTAGTTTTATTTTTTTCTACACCTAAAGATTGCCTGGTAGAGATCACCCGAAGGTATAAGGCTTCCTATTGTAGGATGTTGTATATACTCTTTAATTGGCTATATATGCTAAGCAAAAAAACATCTATTCCATTCATAATACTTAATTGAAGCTCTGGTATATTATTAAACGCATTCTATATGCATGAAATTTCCAAATAATTACTGGCGCATGTACGCTGCTGTCAACGGGTTTGGTTTAATCTCTGTTGATCTTTTGTTTCTATATCATATATCAGCTTATAGCAAATAAATTCTTTTTTAGACTGCTTCGATATTTTCGTTCTAAGCTCATCACAAGTAGAATCAAATGGCTTCTGTATATGACCCTATAGAGACCCATACTAATATATGGCTTGGAGTGCTGGTTTCTAATCGAGGAAGACGAGGACTTTCTGTTCACCTTTTAGAGAAAAATTCTACAGCACACATTTTGGGCCTGTGTTGGTTAAAAAAAATCGCTTGAACTATAGGATGTTATTTGACAGGCTAAGGCTCACCCATGGCTTTAAGCTCTTTAGATGATTTATTTTTATGATGATGATAATTTGCAGCTTAACTTTGCCAACGTAATTTAAAAACTCGATTTAAAATACAATGATACTTTTTATCCCATGAAATTGTATCATTGTGACTTAAAAACTATATTTTCAAACAATTATTTTACCGCTAACATTTTAAATTATTAGACTTATTCGCTTTACGCAACTGAATTTTTTAATTGCGTTTGTTGTTTTTCATCCCGTTAGAATAGAATAGAATAGAAAACACTTTATTGCACACAGACATAGACAGAAGATACATACATGAAAAGAACAGAATATAAGGCCTTATCGCTAAAGAGCGATATCTTCCAGGCAACCTTTAGATATAGGAAAAGTTAATTAATAAAAAAGAATAGAAGATGTGCATATTTATGAAATATCCGTTCTATATTTATGAAATTATTTCAAAATTCGACTGGCTCATGTCCTGTACGGTGTCCTGTCCTGTGTTCGGTTTAATCTCTGTTTATCTCTAGTTTCAAATGTATCAGCTTTCAATCAATGCCGGCTTTGTTATGGTATTTGCGGCAGATTTGTTGCGGGAAGCGGTTGAGTTTTATACGAAAGAAATTTAATTGCTGCATATTATATTACTGATTGTTTTTATGCTGAAGTAGGTAAGTTGCAAGTGATATTTACTATCATACTGAAATTTATTTATCTTCTATCTTATCCTACTAATATTATAAATGTGAAAGTTTTTGAGGATGTATGTATGTATGTATGTATGTTTGTTACACTTTCACGCAAAAACTTCGGAACCGAATATGATGAAACTTGATATACATATATAGATAAGGGTTCAAAATAACGTGTAGGCTACTTTTCAAGTAGGAATTGCCACGGGATCTGAAGTTACGCGGGAAAGTTTGTTTGTTTAAACGCGCTAATCTTCGACAATAACAAATTGATTTAAAAAATATTTTCTGATTTTCATAAGTAGGCGTACGCGAAATATAAATGCGAAAGGATTGGTGGTATGTGTGACTGTTTATTACTGTCACGCAAAAACTACTGAACCGATTGCGATGAAACTTCGTATTCAAATAGGTCTAGAATAAAATTCCGGAATTCACACGGGATGAGAAGTTACATACGCAGGTGAACCGCGGGTGTGGCGTTGAACTATATATGCCTGAAACTATTTGAAAATAATGTATGGCGCATGTCCTGTAAACTGTGTTCGTTTTAATCTCTGTTTATCCCTAGTTTCAAATGTATCAGCTTCCAATCAGTGCTGGATTTGTTCCGGTATTTGTGGGAGATTTGTTATGAAAAGCAGTTGAAGTTTGTACGAAAGAATTGATGATTGTCAGTAGAAGGGACCGACGATCGATTTATTCTATTCAATTCGGAATAAATAAACCGCAATTATATTGTGTAACATTTTTTTACACTTAACTGAAATGTCGATGTCACGTTAGTGTAATATCTGCCATCAATTGAATAAAGAATATTATTTAGTATATAGTCTTGAATGTTTTAAGAATTAAATGCATTAGTTAACTTTATATAGTATTTAACATTGTTTATGATATTGTCACTTACCCTCTCATAAATTATGTGTTATTGATTATTATAAAATAGATTGTATGTTTTGCATTCGTCTCTTACTGTTTCGAAACGTTGTATAAAAGAAAGTTTATTTTAATATGTCTATTAAAATTGAATTAAATGTATTACTGGGAAACCGTTCCTCTAAAATTAAATAAATAAAGTGCCGTGTATCATTGGAAATATTCCTTAACAATTGCTATACTTTAAATAGAATAAATAATAAATCCACAAGGTAAAGCAAAACTAATAATAACCAAACATCTGCATCAAATGAAACAATCTAAGGTCATTCAGTTACTTACTCACTCTAAGACCTATGATTCACCTAAAACCGTAATTTCAGTATTTACGAAGAAGCACATTTGCCTCTTAATGCAATTAATACTTAAATTGTAGCCAAGGTAAACACAGACAGGACACGCATTGTCATGAATAAAGTATTGTATAGAGCAGTGGTTCCCAAACAGTGGTCAAATGTATCCCCTCCTCACCCAGCTAGATCTAGGCTCACGTTTGACACGAATATTTGTTTATATTACATAGTTATTAGACGCAAATAGTGGTTTTTTTCTTTATTTGTGTTTCTATGTCGCTCGAATACAAGCCAAAGTAACAATTACAAAATGGAATTTATTACAAAAAAACTTAATAATAAATTAAATAACAGCTTATTAGCTACGTTCAAATAGAAGGAGCCTGTACAGTGTCCTAGCCAAATAGTGGTTGGCAAAGGTTTAGAATTTATGCCTCTACTAACACTAGACTCTTGATTCGAATAGTTTTATTTTAATTAGTAGCTATTACTGTGGTAAACGAAAGGTTCAAATTTGTCACCCAGCTAGTTAGAGTCTTAGGCTTGGACCGATTATATAATTTTTAAATATATTTTTAAAATATTAAACAGTGGTTCACAAAGATTTAAAATTTATGACCCTAGTAATACTAGACTCAAGCTTGATTCGAATAGTTTTTTTTAATTGGTAGCTATTATTTAAAGTGGTCCACGAAAGGTTCTAATTTGTCACCCAGCTAGTACGAGTCTTACGCTTGAACAGAGTATTTTTTTTTAAATATGTATTTAATTATTTATTTATAATTCTTTATTTTGTAATGAGGGACTTAAATATATATTACATACTATTATATACTTTAACTTAAGTTGCTATTATACAAAATGCGGTCTTATTGCTGTGCAGCAATTTATCTATGTATAATTATATTCCAAAAAAGTTGTCGGTGTAAATTATCATATTAAAAGTTGTCACTCCCCGCTAACACGAATCTCACGCTTTAACCGAATACCTAATTTGTGCTAACAATAATGATATAAAAGTGGTCCAAGAAAAGGTTGGGAAGCCCTGGTATAGACCCTCCACTAATTTTCATTAGGGAACTTTAGGTCCATTGTAACTTTGTCTATAGCGGTAAATATTTTAATAAGCGTGTGATGGTTTTGTAACATTAACGCTGTTTTATATGCATTGTGTTCCTCTCTTCTTCTGCTAATCGTTGTCGTGTGTTTGTTATGGCATTACTTTCAATGGTGTTAACAAGAAAAAAGTTATTTAATTACGAACAAAATATAAAAAAGTTTATATGTCAATGTTTGTTGCTTTTTATATTATATTTTTCTTATATTAACAATATTCCTAGATATTTCCAAACCGATTATTTTTTTTGTATTATTGTTGTCTTTTTTCCCTGTTTTTTAACATTTCAATAAGAGTAGTTGGACTGAAAGAGGTTATAAAAACACGAAGTTTGTTTTTATAACTAGATATGTTTGCAGAATTTTGGTAAAATGGATAAGTCTCCTTGTCAATTTCCTCCAAATACTAATAAAGTATATACCTGAAACACCGTATAAACCAGTGGCTTGCTACGAGCTAGGCATAGCGTTGAGTTGTAATGTATAAATTAAAACCTTTCATTTGATACCACACTTGGGTTTATTGTAATAAACTCGCCCCCATATCTTATCGCATCGGTTCCCCCCTATCTTCGTACAGGAGTACAATTCACTAGCAATTTCACTCATCTTCAAACTCAAGATTTTCTTGTGTTTAAATTATTCGTTAACAAAATTATATCACGGCTAATCCGTAACGATACTCTAGATATCGTCAGATATATTTATACTTATACATTATTTACATACAAACATACAAAAATCGGGCCATCTCGACTCTAAGACGTTACTTCACTCCGTCAATTATTCAAACCAAAAATTTTCGCATCAGCTTCAAACTCTGTAGTACCAACATTTAATGTATAATATTTTCATAAGTATGTTCGCTCGCTTAAATATTAACAGCATATTTAGAAGGAATATTATTCGTTCCCAAAAGACATGAATAAATAAGCAATATTTTAATAAGTTTGCTCATGAGAAGTGCGTTGCTGAATTATTTTCGTTAATACAGCTGGTAATTAAGAAACTTGTGACAGATATTTAAAATGGAAGTTTTTGTTGGGTGACGTCGTGAAATTTAGAGTAAATTACTTTAAAATTTGAATTTTAATGACGAAATTATATTCATGAACATTAGTAGAAGCTAAAAGGTGTTTGTACTGTTTAGTGTTCAATGAATTTATTTTAAGTAATGATTAGGATTTTCTTATGTTCATTTTAACGCTACTTTTTTACCATACTGAAATAAAATGTCTGTAACGTATTTAAAACGCGTTTATTATACGTTACTACTAGTCTATTACGACAGTTTATGGCACTGAAAAATAATTTTTCATCTATCCATCATCCATCCGGTAGTGCAAAAACTTAGCGTGTAATTCACTAAGCTTTTCGCTTTATAATCAAATAAAAATTTAAAAATTATTAAATAATTGGATGCAACATGCAAATTATATAATAGTGTAGGTAAATGTTTAAAGAATAGAAAAAAATTAAGCCAGACGCTTAAGTCAGGTTTTAATATTGCCAGGCGCGTTCAAAAATATTTTGCAAAACATAAATAAGTATATAAAAATGTATTTGAGGCAACTTTTATTTTAGTATTGTTTAACGCTAAAATATAATATTCTCAAAAAGAAGGTCTTTTTGATGGGACTTTCTACATGCCAGGTCTATAAAGCCTTGTACTCACCAGCCAGATCTACAGTTCCATGTCAGGACTCGGGGTATATAAGAGGCATTAGACAAGTTTTTAGCTTGCCTCAAACACCTCCCCAAAAATCGCTCCTAGCTCTCGTAATATTGTATTTAAAGAACGAAGTGACAGAGTGACATGGGTCAGTGGGCTATAATAAAAGCCATTATGATTTCAACTTGACATCCTCGATGTTATCTTAGCCCTCTATAATAACATTAGTTGAGATTTTTCGTGGATATTCTTATCACGTAATGTTCTGGAATTTGATTATTACAAGAATAGATGGAGATGAACTGAGCTCTTAAAGTTACAGACGAAGAAATTATTATTTATAGTTTTTAGGTTAGATTTGTCGTCCTTGAATTTGATGGATTTTGACAATACATGCTCACCATTCGGCTGAAACGGTAGGTTCCCTTGCTTTCTCAAGAGAGATGGTTCGCTATAAGATGTATAAACGTTCAACAGAATCGCGGTACTTTTTCGATAGTGTGTATTATCAAGCAAGGTAAAAGAAAAAGGCGAAAGATTAATACGTTTTGAAGGGAAAGAGATATGGTCACAGTTTTTATGTTATTGTTATAGTTTCTTGTTTGTTCGGGAGAAGTTATCATTTCGATAAAAACCTAAATAAAGAAAAAAGCCAGAAGAATTTTGTTCTTCTGTTACAATTTGGGAATACAGTCATTTATATACCTGAAAAAGGTAAACACGAAAACTGAATGTTCATTATACTTTCTTGCAAGGTAATCTTTGGAAGCAATCTTCGCCAGGGCAATAGTATCTCGTAGTATGCGTTAGATCTTAAAAAGCTAGACAATACAGAACCTAATCTGTAATCAGAGCACAGAGTATAAATATTTGTATCTATTATCAAGGGTGGGTGTCACGTAGCACAGTCATTTGTGACCCACCACGTGTCACGTTCTGCCGACTCCAAAGATTGTTCGCTACTAATGACTTTCTTCCACAAAGGGATCCCAAATGACGTTTTAGTTTGGATATTTTTGATATATGTGATTTGAATTGGAATCGTATTAAATTCTGTTACTGGGCGATTTAGATCAATATAGATAGATGTTATTTTTGGACGGTTATTTATGTTGCGTAAAGGATTGACTTTTTCCTGTTTATCGTTTAGAAATAGAAGTCTCCAATTTATTGTAACGTGGTTAACGATTGGAATTGGATACTAAAGCTTATTCGCTATAGTACTGATATTATAAATTAGAATGTTTGAATGTCTGTTTGTCAATCATGCAGTAGTTACAGAAGCGATTTGACAAAATTTCGTACACAAATAGGCTAGCTACCTATATTTAGGTTATAAGATACAATTTAATGATCTCTGAATTTAATGCGAGCGAAATCGCGGACAAAAATTCCTTAGTAAATAATAAAGTAAATATACTTTTGTAATAAGATAAGTTCTTGGACTTATATGTAATGAGTAACTAAAATTTATTATGTTGTGCTCGAACCAAAATCACGTTATTTTTGGCGGAAACTATGAGGTCCAATAATGTGTTCGTTGTGCATAAGTAGTTAATTAGTGTAAACTTTCACAAGTATTTCCATCATGTTTACCACAAGTTTATAATCTTGATTGGTGGGAACTACGTAATTTTCGTGTCGAGGTTGGCGCGTAATAACTCCCTTGGGATGGAACTTTTGTCGAAATTAACAAAGTTGTGCCACTCGACGGATTCATACTAGACTGTTATGAAATTTGAGGAAAAACTGACACGTGGATTGGTGACCAGTGGAATTTTGTAATCTAGACTAATATAAAGAGGAAAACTTTGTTTGTTTGTAAGGAATAAGCTTAAAAACTAAGGTTAAGGTTAAAGACTTTTATTTGATTGACATGAGAACACTAAAATTATTGGGGGAAAGCACTTTTAAACTTATATTCTAATGACTACTGGACTTTTTTCAAAAATTCTTTCACCATTTGAAAGTTAAATTATCCACGAGTAGCATAGGCTATATATGCTCTGGAAGAACGAAGCTACACAGCTAGTTTTTTTTTTAATTGCCATCAGCATTTGTTAAGAAATAATAAACGCCTTCTAAGTGTTTAGTAAAATATTCTATTTGGTTAATATTAACCTCCGTACATGAAAATTCATCATATAAATTTAAAATCACTTGTTAATACACGTGGTACAATGTAATTTTCATTTCATTAATAAAATCCAATCCGCAAATTTCGTAACAGTCAATATTTTTGTATGGATACAATACAAAAATATTGTGTTATGAAATTTGAGGAAAAAATGGCACGTTGACTGGTGATTGAGAACTGACTAGCGGAATTCTGTGTAATCGTCGTAGTTTATGATGCGCGGGTCGGTTTCCAGGAGAAATATATGTGGCGTGTGTCAAAGATTAACTGCCTTTTTGGTAATGATAAAAATAGATGTTCCTGAGTGCATTGCTGTGATTGAGAACTGACTAACGGATTTTTATTTAATGAGCGCTTTTTATGTACATCTGATTGGTTTTCAAGAGAAATAGGCGTGTATCGCCATTTTTTTCTAAGTGAACATTGATGCATTTATTAAATAAGTTGATTAGTAGGTAGGGATGTAATCGCTTAAAATAACATTATTATTTTAAGTTAGAAACATGTTAATAAGCGTTGAACAAAATGTTCCTTACGTTATTGTTTCTGTGGATTACCTGTGGATTTTGTGTAATCGTGTTTCTTTATTATGCTCGTAATCAATTTTAGAAAAATACATAGTGTATATATATAGTGTATGTAGTGGCGCGCCTCTAACATTAATAATTGCCTCGTTGGTCACAATCAAACAAATTGACAAAACTCCTAGACTAGTGAAAGTAATAGAAAAATCACCTGGATTCGTAGTTAAAAACTATGAAGACTATAAAAGCCTGACTAAGAAAATAGCAGTTGATTGTCCCACAGCAAATGTAGTTGCAACTGAGAAATTAATTAACAAATTGAACCAGTCCAAAATGCACAAGCACAAACCAGATGTGCTTGATAAATTACGTTCGAGGAAATGGACAATAAATAAACATTTAAATTTATTTATAAATATTTTAGGTTATTGGTTTGGTATGCTTGAGTTCATTATACACGTAATGTCCGAGAAAATATCAAAGGATTTTTCACTTGGGTAATGTACTTCAATCTAAGACAATTAATTAGCAAAGTGTATCGTGATTCTGAACATCATACATCTGGTCCTTGCATGGTCTTATCTGCAAGACGTCTGTGTATGATGTACTGTTGCTGATAAGTTTGACTTCTGTAGCTCAAAATGTATCAAAATAAAAAGAAAAATACGTAAATTTATTTGTCAGTTTTATAAAATAAAAATAAACCTAAGGAGCCGGTCATCCGGCTACAATCAAATAGAAGCCAATTGCGAGTCCGACTCGCACTTGGCCACTTTTTTATTTTAGAAGAGTTTCGACTACAATAAGTATCAAATTACATGTATTACTTAACATTTTTTTCCATACCAAGACATAGACTGATAAAATTTGGGAAAAAGTGGCATATGGACTGGTGTGATTGAGGACCAGTGGATTTTTATGTAATCGTCGTTGTTTATGTGCATCGGCTTGGTTTTCAGTAAAAATATGGATGCTATGCCGCATATAAAAGGATTTTTACGACTCTCTCCGTTCATCAGTTAGAATTTTAATCATTGGTAGCATGTTTTTTCATGTGGTTCGCTAGCAGGGCTAGAATTATTCGACTTGTTGCATATAAATGCGTCTTAGAAATAATAAAAAATGCATAACTTACGCTTGATGCTCAATTTCAGAGCAGTCTTACAATATGACTTTGTACGTCCCTGTATAAAATATCGTATTTACTGATAGGATTGGTCACTGTGGGCCAAAATTTATGAAACTGTTTTTACTAAATATTTTTGTGTCCAAAAACCACACAAAAATTTAAAACTTATTACTTTCTAACATATGAAGGCTTTTATTTAGAAATCACGTTATTTAGAGCCAGGCGAGGTTTTATTCCCAGAAAACTTTTCGTGTTTAATATGTGGAATAATGGCGAAGTCTCGAAGGATTTATTTTGAATTACTTTTATTCTTTTCAATCAGGAGGTTGGCGATTTGTTATATATATCATTTTCTAATCTATTTTCATGAAATTAATATAATATTGTATATGCATTAATATTACTGAAATCTATAAACACAGCCGGGTTTGTTACAACACTTGTAACTCGAGATCTGCTGGACCAAATTGGCAGAAAATTCATAGGGAGATAGCTGGGGATTAGGAGAATGCAATAAATTTTACGGTTACGGCTATTTACGGCTATATACGCGGGTAAAACCGTGGGGCACAGCTAGTTTTGAATAAATATAAAAGTATTCATTATGATAGGCACATAATAATATGGATTACTTGAGATAGTATAGTAGGAATAGCAAACGTAGAATGGTGACAAAGTTGACTTAAATGGTTTATCAGTGCCCACCGTGTTTTGTTTCTGTATTAAGTGTGACTATCCATGTACAGAAGAGAGATGAAAAGAACAAAGCGCCTCTCATTAAGTGGTTAGACTGGAAATCAGTTTAACTCGACTTAGTCTAACCACAGTTTATCTAAAGCGCAAGTTAATAACATCTATGAATTTTCATGTCCTGTTGGCAACTTTCTGATAGTTGCATTTCATATACTTTATACTTTGTATTGATACTTCTTGATGGAATTGCATATCACTTTTATATAAAGACAAATACGTTTTTATACTTTCAATGCCACTATATTAACACTTTTTACAATAATGTTTTGTTTATTTAAACACGACCGGTTTCGTACATCATCGTCAGTTAGTTTAAAAAAAAAAGGTGCATTTCACATTGACTTAATTGTATGAATGCATTATTTGTCCATCGAATTTCAGAATATTAAAAAAGTGATACTCAAGTTATTTACGAGAGTTTGTTTTTCTTAAAACATTAGTTAACGATACTTTTATTTACAGAAATGTACATTACAATTATTCATTTACATCGATTCTCACAACTCATTTCATTCTAAAAATAAATTCGATATAAATTCACGTGTAACTCAAGTTTTCCACACGTGTAACAAGCTCTTATTAAATTTGATCGTATCTTAAACATAGATAATTTATTTTGCAGAAGACTTCAACTTTCAATTTACATGTGTGTTCTTGCAGCTTTCGTACAGCTTTAGTGTTAATTAATGTTTCAAATCTAGGGTTGCCAATTTACTATTCTTAAAGTACACGAACCTCTACACTTTTACCTATATGACATAGTAAATTAATTTGTAATTTCATATAGACCCCTCGCCCCCACTTAAGAACCAAACATGATTGGACGGTCCTAAACCTTACTATATGTTGTTTTATTTACGATTCATAGAGTTCATAGAGTATGAACTCAAATTTTTTAACATTCTAACGTGATGCAGAATTTGTTACATTCACGAACGATCTGATGATTTGGCAACCCTATCTCGATGAGATCTTATTGGCACGCGCGATGCATTAATTTATGAACTTCATTCATCAAGTACTTAGCAACTCAGCTGTCAAACTTGTCTGTGGTCTAGCGAAGTGAAATTTTTAGTGTAAAAATTTAAAATTGAAACCATCTTCGCTCTTTTTATGACAGTGGCGCAGTGCATGTGGCAATGGTCTATTGCGTTCGAGGATGTTGGTTCGATCCCCACGAGAAGAAAATTATTATGTGATTATTATTGTAATTTTCTACTGTCTGGGTGTTAAATTATCTATAGTATTTATGAATTTACAAAAAAAGTAAGTTCAAGTATGTTTATCAGTTATCTAGTATCCATAGTACAGTTTGAGACTAGATGGCGTAGTATTAATTGTCCCTGAATATTTATTTATTTTATAAATATATGTGAAGAAAGGTATACTTTATAATTTCTTTTTTTGTGATGAATTCAAATATTGTTTATATAATAAAGAAATTTCAAAGTGAAAGACAAAATTTTGGATTTGCGTCCCAAGTGTTTCAAAGATGGCGACAGCTTTTCTTCAGTTATTGCAATTTCAATTTGGCAACCCTATCTCGATAAGATCCTATTGGCGCGATGCATTAATTAATGAACTTGCATTAATTAATGAACTTCATTTATCAAGTACTTAAAACAACTTGCCTGTCAAACTTGTTGTGGTCTAACGAAGCGAGTTTACAGTTTTCTTGCATATTTTTATTTGCGTTATTTTTTCGTTTCAATCCTCCCGTTTCTATAAAAACGCTCTTAAATGATACTTTTAAGAAGTTTTTGTATAAACACTAGTTTAAAACGCGATGAGATGAATTGCTTTAAAATGCAAAGTTTAAAGTCTTGTATACCGCAGTAGCGTTGGCGTCTGAAAATTCTTTGCGATATTTTTAAGTTTAATATTTGAACAAATGTGAGTCTTATACTTAGGCAAATATATTGGTTACATATTGCTATATGATATGAATTTTGTAGTAGCGATGTATTTTTTCTCTTGAAAGACTGCTACACTTACAAAAAACGTTTTTACTTTATGATCGTATCATTAATTATTAACTACAGTGAAGAGAAGTCTATGGGCAGTAATTAATGATGAATAATTGACGTCAGATGATATGCTTATTTCTAAGATTATGTTCTCTTTCCCCCACTTTTTTTAAAAAAAGTGGACATTAATTTGTCAACTATTTCAATGACTCAGCTATCAAACGTTTAACCAGTTTCCTTGCATAATTTTTACTCGCACCAACACAGTATTTTTTATTTTAATTTGGTCCGGTTTCGCTGGAAAAACCTCTCAAATGATACTTTTAAGAAGTTTTTTGTACAAACACTACTTTAAAGCGATGCAATGGAATGCTATTAAAAATGCAGGGCTTCTAGTCACTTATAACGCGGCAGTTTTTGCGCCTGAAATGTTTTTAGTTTTAAATAAAATGTTTAATCGAATTTGTGTTTTATACGGAGGCCAAAACATTGTGGCAAATATATTAATACACTAGTAGCTAAGATGTGGTTCGGCTAAATTATTTATAGATAAGCTTTATCAAAAGCGGTGCAAAGACTATAGAGACTATAAGTTCTTCGAAGTATACCAATAATATTGTGGGAAAAGTTTGTTTGTTTAAGTGTTCTCAGTTTGAAGACTTCTAGCATCTTACACTACTACGCAGGTGAAACTCGGTGTAAATGTACAATTAGTTAATTAATAATGATAAAAATTAAATTTCAAGCGTAATTAATGATGAATTAAAAAAAATCGGGTGACCCATAATTTTATTTTTAGATTACATTATCTTTGTTTAATAAACGTAAAATAGAGATACACATATTTAATTAACACACTTCATTTCGTGAGTTGTTCACCGTATCGTAGTTAATTGTGGGTAGACGAAACCGTGCCTCCCACTTGGCATTACATTGATCAAGTGTTAATAATATTTCCATTAAATAATATATTACACACTAGCTGTGCCTAGTGATTTCACCGGCGTATATGTCCCGTTTAAAAACTAAACTATATCCTTCTTTGGGAGTCAAATAATCTCTGTACAAAATTTCATCCAAATCGGTTTGGTTTATCGGTATCGGTTTCGTTTATAATATGAGTATTGAGTAAGGATTGAAAAACAATCTTTCATGTGGAAGAAGTTTTAGTCATTCGTATTAGGGTGAAGAATAACTGTACATTCAAATATACGAAATCTTTGGATGTACAGTTATATATTTTTTTCTTCATCTCGAGTAAAAAAGTTAAAATATCCGCTTTCTAGGTATCACAGTTTATGAGATACAGCTTGGTGACAGACAGACCGACAGACAGTTGAGGCTTAGTAATATCCGTATCTAAAATTTAAAAACGGTACTTTTTAAATTTTAGATACGGAACTCTAAAAACCATACAAAAATTTATCATATTAGAAATTTTATTGTTTAAGTTGAAATAACATTTTGAAGCAAAAAAATCTAAATGAAACCTAAAATATAAGCGCTGAGACTATAAAACAAAAGAATTGTACTTTTAAAATACGTAAGAGCCATTGCATAAAAGCCCTATATTGTTACAGGTGACAAGACTGGTCTAGTGGGTGACACGTATAGAAGAATGTATGTAACATGTTTGTTTATTGTCTCTGCTTTTGTAGTGTTTTAATGCAGTTGGACATCCATTTTTATATGAAAATGTATGTAATAAAACTTTTAATATAACCATATATTAAAAAAGAAAAAAATATATTTGAAAATTTAAATAGTAATAATAAAACAAACATAGATTGTATAATTGTTTAATAGAACACAGAATAGAAAATATTCTACAGATGCTTTGAATTTGAATGTGAATTTACTATTCTGTGTCATTTGTTATTGATGTTCTACCTGATGATGAATTATCGAAACCGGTTGCACGATTAGGCCAAGCTAGCTCCGATGAAATTTCCACCCCCGGCAGAAGATCGGCGTGAATACCTTTACCATCCTGTTCTACTCCTCTTACACTTCCCATTATTATTAATCATCTCCCCTCTCATTCCTTCAAGACATCAAGGCATCTGCGACACTTTTATGCCGTAGATGTTCATGGGTTGTAGTCAGTAACTTAACATCAGGTGAACCGCATGCCCCGCTTGCCGGCTATATTATAAAAAATTAAAAATAAAAAGACAAAAGCGATATCTTTAAGAAAAAATATATAGAAAGGTCACAATCACAAAACTTTCTATGATAAATTTTCTCCTTATCCCCTCCCCTCCCTTCAAGCCGGCATGGCATCTCGACATGATGTCGAAGATGTTCATGGGCTGCGGTCAGTCACTTAATATCAGGTGAACCGCACGCCCCGCTTGCCTGCCATAACATAAAAAAGAAACTACTAAAAAGCATAAAGGCCTACATACAAATATACATACATAATTAATTAATACCTATAAATACTTAAATCTGATCGAAAGGAATGACAGTACTAAGAAAGAGTGATCTCTACGTGTGTGGAGAAGTCTTGTTTCATGATTAAGGAGACAGATGGGTGACGTGTCAATGGGGAGGAGGGGAAGCAATGAAAATCCTCGTGATGCTCCTCTATACTTCCTGCGACCCACCGTTCGGGAACCTTTACGTTAAACGATACATACAAAATTCCCGAAGATAGAAACAATTAAATTACTTCAGTTAGTTTAGTACCGCATAACCCAAATTACATATCAATCAAACTTCAAAGGAGGCAAACACTTCAAAAACTAGTTAAAATTAAATTATATTTGTGTACAAACTTGGTGTAAACCAATCAGTTCATGTTGTTGTTGTGTTTGGGTCAGGTAAAGTCAAGTTTAAACTTTAAACTATGTATTATTAACAAATATGAAAGTTAATGTATTTCATATTGCATACGCATTTCGCTTTCATTAATGGCACAATAAAATTACGAAAATAAATCAATTCTAATTTATATAGGATGATATTTTAATTAAAAAAGCAATAATTTAATATTAAATATATTTTAAATGAATTTGGAGAAATATATTGAAGTTAAGTATTTATCTCTGTCTGTCAGTTTGTCTGTCTCTTCACGCCCTACTGAACCGATTTAGATAAAATTTTATACAGAGATTTGGTTTGAAACATTGGGAAGGATATAGGATAGTTTTATCTCGGAAATCCCACGGGAACAGCAGCTATAGTTTATCAACTATTATTGAACAAGAGTGAAATAGCGGGGCAGGACTAGTTAATAATAATCTGTAGAAATAGGCGATCAACAATAAAATGTTTGTAATTTCAACAAACTGCTTTAATGTATATTTTGAGGTAATTCTCTTCACATTAAATTTAATTAAACATTCCGCAAATGTTTCTAGAAATTACGTTAATGAAAGAAAGCCAAATATTTTAAAAGATACGGAGAGTTTAGTGTGTAATAAAGTCTGGAACCAATGAGAGTCTTAAGTTGCAGCAAGTTCGTTTGGGAAATTTACTTTCTCGATTTGTTAAATTTAAGATGTTTTTTGCCTTTTCTTTCTATTACTAGCTGTTCCACGCTTCTTCGCTCCCCCATCATAGCATTATGTAGCCTATATTCAAAAGAGATAATGTATCTACATGTAGGTTAAGGTCCTATTCAATTTAAACAATTTCTTTCTTACAAACAAATAATAAAATTTATTCTCTTTATAACATAAGTATTGAACTCGTTAACAGAGAAGGTTAAAATTTTGGATGAAATGTTATACAGATAGGCTTTATAACAATATTTTATTCATCTATAGGTCCTAAATAAATCGCAAGAGAAGCCGCAAAACTAAGCCAGGCATAACATAAAACAGTACTAAGAGCGATTGATTCACTTTCATATAAAATTTAGATGAAATGTCATATACAGATAGGCTTTATAACAATCTTTTATTCATATATAAGTCCTTTTGTTGCAGAACTAAGCCAGGCATATCCTCAAACAGTACTAAAGCGATTGATTCACTTTCTAGGACAAATTGCGCAATCATTACACAATTATAATTAAACGAGGCGTCCTTCGTTGACCACCGAGGGCTAATTCTAGTGTACTTCGCACATTACACCAAATGAACTCAGTGTGGTACAAATTCCTGCGGCCCCAGATGATTGATTGATGAGGTCCGTGGTCCCTTTGTGACCCAAAACTTTTTGTTTACGACAGCGTGGGAATTTTCAGTTTGTTTGTCCGGTGACACTTCTAGAGACTTCAGTGAAGTTAGATCTAGAAATATAGAAGTGGTAAATGGTGGTATTATTATGTGTCTTTGAGAAATATTATATAGTAGAATCGTTTATCGAATGTAGTAATGCAAAACTTTTCATAAGGGTTTGAAATAGATTAGAGATTATAATAGAGTTTAAGCATTATTTTTACTAGTGGCTCGCTCCGTGTTAGACTTTGTGTTGTAATGAATAAATCAAAACTTTTCATTTTATACCACACTCGGCTATATACATATGAAAGTCGCCTATTAACCCCGTACCAATTCCGCTTATCTTCAAACTCAAGGTTTATTTTATCTATTTTATTTACAAAATGTTATCAAGATCTGATAAACAATATTCCAGATATCGTGGGACAAGCATTCACCTATTTGACCACCCCCTATACCTCGATCATCTTCGAACTTGACATTTTTTTGACACTGACTTTGACACTGACTTTTTTGTCTAACTAACCGCCTATGAAATTCTCTTACATACAAACATATAATCATCCGGCCAGCTCTCAGACCTCGCTCCGTTCGATCAATAATGTCTAGCTTAATTCTTCAAAATGCACTCAGTGTGGTTCAAACTACTGCGGAACCAGATGATGAATTGATAAGGTGGTCGGTCCTTTGTGACCTAAAACTTTTTGTTTACGACAGCGTGGAAATTTTCAGTTTGTTTGTCCAGTGACACTTCTAGAAACTTCGGTGAATCTAGATTTAGAAGTTAAGAGAGTATAAATAGTGATTGGTTTAGAATAGAATGGAATTTTACTACTATGCTTCTGTAGAGCAAACGATAAAGTCGAATTGCATTGTTATCGTTATTGATTTATGAATAGCGTAATTTTCTGTGGCGAATACGTATAAAATTTTATGAAGCTGCTGCTCAAATAATATACTTTCAAAAATATGATGACTTTAAAATATCTCTCGAATTGGTTAAGCTTTTAGTAAATAAATGGAAAAACTTTTCATTTGTGTTTTAAAATGCAACCAAAAAGAAAAAGCTTTGCCATTTTTATCTTATATAATTACACTAGCGACCCGCCCCGGCTTCGGACGGGTTTAATGGATGATATTATACATAAAAACCTTCCTCATGAGTTACTCTATCTATTAAAAAAAACCGCATCAAAATCCGTTGCGTAGTTTTCAAGATTTGAGCGTTCATAGGGACATACAACATGACACATGACAGAAAAAGCGACTTTGTTTTATACTATGTAGTGATAAAACAATGCTGGAATCTTTTGTGGATATAACGTTGCTATCGCCCGTTAAAAATATATTCCAGCACTAAAATTATTAATATCACTAAAACTTCTTTAATAACTCCAACGCTAATTATCTTTTTTTCTAAAAAGTCACGTTAAAATCAGAATCAGGGAAATCTCCGCACCATGCCCAAACCTGAATCAAAATATTACAAGAATGCATCTTCGGATTTCTGCTTCAGAAGCGTAAGTCGGCTGAAATACCTTCATTCCATAATTCATGAACATTAGTCCTCATGAAGGTAACATAAGACGTTTAAATAAATAACCCCCGCATAATATCCCTTGAGAGGCAAGATGGCTGCCGTGCCAGTAATAAAATTATAGGATGCTTGTATCAAATATCAAATTATTGAGATTGCCAGTTCTAGAAAATTTTATTACGCTTTTTCTTCCATATGGTGGGTTAATTGGATTTTTAATCAATATTGAATTTCGAAATTGTTTTCTTTATTGTCATTCCATTCTTTTTGGAGAGGGCTTTTCGCAATAACAAAATGTAAAATAAATAATTTGTAATGTTTTATATTACTTTCTGGGTAAAGGAACAAAATATTATTGGGACACGTGGGTTTGTCTGATAAAACAGAGAACCGGCTGCTAACGTTCACTTTAAAGGAATTAATAATCATTAATTTATTAAATATCTATCAGAAGTAGGTTCCAAAGCTTATGTTATTTATCTAGACGTTGGCACCGACTTCTTATAAGCCAAATACATAAGTTTTAATTTTTCAACCCCATCATATTACTGTATGAAAATATTACTGCAAAATTCCTTTACAAAACAAGACAATTTTATTAAAACTTGAATTTCACAAAAAGCATCACGTAACACCTCGTTTACGAGTGAAAGTTGTTGCCTTGTTACAACCGGTTAGAAATGTAATGAGCACAGAATTTTATATTGACGATGTGTGAATTAGTTTAATTAAAAATATACAGGAATTCTATTCAATTATTCCTTATATTCGATGTCTTTTATGATACAGCAGGCAAGTGTATGCGAATCGCCTGATGTTAAGTGACTGACGCGTCAAAGATTCGCAGATACCTTGCCGGCTTGAAGGAATGGGAGGGGATTAGGAGAGGATTAATGATGGGAAATTGGGAGAGGAGTAGTACAAAATGGGAGAGGTCCAAGATGGGTAAAGTCAATTATATGTATATAAATCAAATGAAAGGAAAACAATGATTGCAGTTTTTCACCATAAAATATAATGAAAATACAGCTAATAATTATATTGTATAGATAGCATAATGTATTTGATAATCCTAATAGCAATATGTTAGAACAATGCTCTCTTGTTGCAATCACTATCATCAATTCTGTTTGTAGAATTATTTTGAACAGTTTAGCTTATAAATTTTAGTCCAGAATTAGTTGTGGGAATTAGCGCACATTTTGTTAGAAAGTTGGTTATTATTTATGTACCATTTTGTAATAAAATTACGTATTTGTGAACTGTTTTATGATATCTTTTAGTTATACTAATAAAAAAACTTGTTTTTTGAAGAGTTTGTTTAAACGGGCTAATCTCAGGAACTACGTGGTCCGATTTAAAAAAAAAATGTCTGTGATAGCCCATTAATTGAAAAAGGCCATATTATATAAAAATATGCTACGGGAGCGAAGCTATAAATAAAAGTTAACATTATTACAATTACAAGTATTCTATACAATGGTATAATTGAAATGGATTTTCACACGCTTACGTTTTCCAATTAATCGGAAATCCAATTATGGATATAAACATCCAATAAACCTTTATCGCCCTCACCACGGAGCTGTCAAACATTTCGCTTTTAATGAATTTATGGATTTACGTGTAATGACGTAATTATTTTTTAAGTATGGACATGGTGGCGATAAATTTTCGAGCGATTATCAACGCATTCGATGCGATAGTTTAAATTTTGGAAATGTTATATTTTCTGTACGTAGTTTTTGGATTAAGTTCACGGCTTTTAATTTTTAATATGAAAATTTGGTACTTTTTCGTTGAGCAATATTTGTAAAAGATCCTAATTATTTTATGAAATCAAGGCTTAAAATTTTTTTCAGATCTTTACTTGACAATAATTTTTTTTATATGCTTTGTATTTTTATTTAAGTAATTTTTACTTACTAAAAAAAGAGTAAATAAATGATAATGTGTGTCATTCCACAATATTTTTTATCGTATGAGCATTTCATACTTCAGTAATTAAAAGTAATAACAAAGTTATAACAGACTAGCTGTGATCCGTATTTCGCCCACGTTTATCTTTCGGTTTTCAAACAATCTATGTAGATAATTTCATTCAAATCGGTTAAGTGGTTTAGGCGTGAAGAAGAGAAAAACAAACAGAGTTACTCTCGCTTCCATAATATTACTAAGGATTATAATTAATTTTTTACAACCATATAAATAAGTATTCATAAAAACAATAACTATTTAAAACTAGCCGGATAATGCAAAAACCGCAAAATGAATCCGTTAAAATTTGAGCTCTATTCCAATTGTATGATTTTTATACGAGGCTTGAAACTAGGTTAGGCTATATGAAAGAGCTGTATATTAATGACTTTGGAAGCTCGCTCTGGCAGTATGAAAGCATAGGCTTATGAAATTTTTACTTAATTCTGTTCTAAGTGAACTATAGGCTTCTTGCTCGGGCTATGACGTCATGAGGACTGAGATAGGTATAGCTATTTGAATGACGTGGATGTCATAGTATAAAATAGAGAGATGGACAAACGTAAGCACTTCACATTGTAATTTTCTACTGTTTGAGTGTTTATTCTATAGTATGTATGTATTAAAAAATAAGAATTTATGTTTAATTATGTGTAAGGGCTGAGTCGGAACCCGTACAATTTTTTCGATATAGGTGGATTGTTTTGTATTGATAGGTCGATGATAAAAAATAAACAGTATTTATTTATTTATTTTATTTATTTTCTTAATTGGAAATAGTACAGAGAAATTTACAATATACACGTAAAATATAATCTTACTAGCTAATTATACATGAGAATACTACTCTTAAAAATGTTTCACAGAGTACATACACTTTAGGTTATACAAACATATAGCAGAATAACTAGATCCAATAAGAAAAATCCTTATTAATATCATGCATACAAACAATTGAAAACAATCAGATTTTTGAATTATTTACACATAGTATTATGAGCTCATTACAATTTTTTAACATTAAATTTGTAAGACGAAGACATATCAAGTTCTTTCATATGAGTATTGTGAAAACTAAGCATTCTGTGTAAAGGCATACGAAGACACTAATATGATATACGATATTTAATATTGATATTAATTTGCTTATGATGATGATTATGATGATTGATAATTGATAGTAATGAATGCGCTTTACGTGACACGCAACTGCATACAGACTAAGGTATTAATAATTTTGTAGTATGGTCGTGTAAAGTGCTGATCCCGTGATTTCGCGGAAGCCCGTACAGAATGTATATCATTTATCTAGTTTCCATAATAAGAGCCTTTCTTATTTTAGGGCTAGATAGCCCAGTGTTAAATGTCCTTCAATATTTACTTATTATTACTTTTCGCTCTGTTCATACAGTCCTTTACACTGAGTATACCATTCGTAGATCAATTGTACCATTAATTTTGACTAGATGCATTGTGTCACATATCTAAGACTCTTGTGCGGCTTACAGTAGTGTGAAACACTAGTGTCGTGTGGAAACTAAATACGCAAGTTCGAACAGTAACTATCCTTTGACAATCGTAGTATTTCACTTTTGGCGTCTTTAAAATTAAGGAGACCACTTTGCAAAGATTTTAATATTTTTTTTTTCTTTATACGAGTTTATGAAGTTATACACTAATTTTAAGAAGTTGAAATCTTTGTTTATTTGCAATGAATAGGCTCTAAAAGTACTGAACCGATTTTAAAAATTCTTTCACCATTAGAAAACTACATTAATCACGAGTAACATAGGCTATATTTATAACATTATGCTACGGGAGCGAAGTCGCGCGGATCAGTTAGTAAAAATAAAATGTAAAAGTAATAAAGTTCCATTACTCTCTACTGTAGTGACAAAGTGAGTTATTCTAGACCTGTCAGAGATAAATCCTATACTATGAAGCATTATAATACATTATTTATATTATATCTTTTTTATTTAGGGTATCTTTCAGGAATGAATTATTATTATAAAAAAAACTATGCTCAAAGGAGTCTTGGGGCAAGTTTTGACATCAATTAAGCCATTAAGCCCACAGATTGATCAAGTTAAAATTATGTATTTACTATTTAGTCGCTTGAAAACAGCACAATGAATATTACTACGAGCTAGTCCAACGATACTTTGTAGTCATACCACGTCATAACATAAAATTATTATGATGCGGTCTGTGACATTGTCCTTAATCCCATTCTTTACGATACAGCATACTTTATTGCGTCATTACAGGATCAAATGGGCAATACATAACGGGTATTTATGTGTTAGGAACTACATTGATAGTGTGCAATATCTTCTTCGTAGAGTTTAATATGCATATAAATATTGAACTAAATTTTTAATTTTAACCCCTCGAAAATAGTTTTTTTTTAGATAAAGGTAGCCCATGTCCTTATTCCCATATTCCCAACTAAATGCATACTTTGTACTTTGTATTGATACTTTTGATGGAATTACATTTTACTTTTATTTAAAGAAAAACATATATGTTATACTTTCAATTCCACTATATTTAAACTGAGCTTTAAGATACAATTTTGTACCAGTTTGATTGTACTTGTATGTGTTTAAGCATTTGTATGTGTTTTTGTTACTATTGCACTCAAAAACTACTGAACCGATTGTGATGAAACTTGGTAAATATTCAAATAGGTAAGAATCTAAATTAAAATATGGGCTACTTCTTATCCCGGAATTCCCACCTGTGGACCCGCGGGGCGTGGTTATTTTTTATATTTATTTCACTTAAACTATTAGTTGGGATGGAGGATAATTCAAAGTAAAAGTCAAAGTCAAAGTCAAACTGATTATTTTCCAAATTGGCCTTTTTCGAGGCGCTTTTAGAAGGTCATATACATATTTTTTTTATTTACCACCGATTCGGAAGGCTATCTGAATTCGATTTAATTAAGATTAGTCTATCTTTGAAAAATATGTTAAGGTAACTCATTTTACCATGAAAATTAATAGAATAGAGACTATATATATTTTAAGCCTTAGATTTCAAAAGAACATAGGGGAATGACCCAGCTCGTAGTTTAGTTTGTGCCCCAAGGCATTGTCTTGTGCATCTAAGACTTTAAGTTAGTAATTAGTGTTGGCATGTTGACGTCAAAGGACTGAGATGTAGAAGTGAACTAGAATATTATTTACTGTTTAAAATTGTAAATAGAATGTACCAAAATGTGATGAATTAAATTTAAATGATTGCTTGCTTATAAATTTGTGTAATCTATGCTTCGTTACGATGAGTTTGTTTCTTTGAACGCGCTAAGCTCAAGAACTGCTTCGATTTGAAAAAAATGTTTTGTGTTCCATAGCGTGACGATATGTAGCAATATTTAAATATTTTTTAAATAAACATAAGTACATTATATAAGTCGTTACAATAATTTGGATTTCCAATTTACCATGACTGGCTTGCAAATATATGACAAGGAGAATGAGGATATCGTATACAATTAAAAACATTTTTGGAACTAAATCACGCTCAATTAATCTGAATGAAAGTTGGTTATGGAACTTATTAAACGATTTTAATTTTTTTACGCTATAACAGGCAAGCGGAGAATTAAGTTCACCCGATGTTAAGTGATTGACCTCAGTCCATGAACATCTACGACATCAAGGTGTCGCAGATGTCTTACCAGCTGGGAGGAAGGGAAGGGAATATAAGGAAAAATAATTATAGGAAGTTAGGGGAGGAGTAGAATAGTTGGGAGACGAATATGATGGGAATACAGGCCTCAGATCCCTGCTCAGCGTACAAAACACAATGTAATACTGCTTCACGCCGGTATTCTGCATGGGGGTTGTAATTACACCGGTGCGAGCTTGGCCCAATCGTGCAATGCTCGGCTCCCACTCCTTTAATGCTGGAGATGTTATACAGCAGAATTACCCTCTGTGGCCTCTTACGACACCCACGGGTAGAAATTGGGTGGCGACGCACGTATTCTAACCCGTCGCCACATGGGTAATGTAATTTTATTCGCTCGGATTGTCAGAAGTATAAGCATTAATTATCATTAAGCCACGCGTCAAAATGCAATTTATCATGATTAATTAAACGTAACTGTATTTCCGTGTAAACCATTACTTTTCCAGGTATTCCGAGTTGTTTACGTGAAAAGCATCAGAAATGACACGCTTTTGCCAATGCTTACTACTAGAACCTTATTGTTTATTGTTAAACTAGCTGATCTGCGCGGCTTCGCTCACATAGCAATAATGCTATAAATATAGCCTACAAAATATATTTTGTACTTTCTTATGGAGAGAGAATTTTTAAAATCGGTCCAGTAGTTTTGGAGCCTATACTTTTAATATTGTTTTGAACCTAAATTTACATAATATTTTTTTAATTTTTATTGAGGCATATAATTGTAAAAATGTTGTAATTTTTTAAAAGTATATATTTATCATAGCATAAGTGTATCCATACGGCAATGTTACTCGCTCTCAAAATGCGTTGATTTAGGGGCCGTCAATACTAGTAATGTGCTACGGCTTTCCCATGACAAATGACCCTTTTAGGTGCGGTGTGACGCACTCAACATTTCATATTACGGATTACAGTCGAATTGGTGAGCCCATTTTTTGAGTAAAATGGAGGAGAAACGACATACAGAATATCAACAAAAATATTATATGCATTTAATTTATCTAAAGTATGTATGTATTTAGTAAAATGTATGTTTAAACTGTTTCCTAGTTTCCATAGTAAAAGCATTGCTTAGGTCTTTATTCTTCTTTTTCTTTATTTAATCTTTCAACCACTACTAATATCGACAAAAAATAAAATTTTAACATGAAATAAGTGAATAACACATTTTCACATTATTTATTAATATAATGTCTGAAGTTTGAAAGGAAGGCTACAATAACTTAATTTACATAATATTGTTATGTAATGTTATTGTAATCCTCTCCTCCCCCCCCTTTTTTTAAGCCGGCAAGACATTTGCGACACTTTGATATTGTAGGTGTTCATGGACTGCGGTGTCACTTAACATCAGGTGATTCTTATGCTCAGCCTGCCTATGGCATAAAAATATATTCACTTAAAACTTACACGAAGCAAATAAAATTCTATTTATAGTAAAAGTAAAATTAGCGTAGTTATGCAAGCCTTGACTTCAAGTTGTGCTCCAATTTCATTCATTAGAATGCCTTTGCCTTACTTAGCTTTTACATCATTTAATGAAATTAAACTAAGAACATTAATTTATTATAAAAGACACTAAAATGTATTATACAAATGTATTCAATTATTATAAAGAAATATTGCTTAGGGCAATATTATTTTAACCATTCACAACTTTGTGGAAAATTTAACGAACAATCGAGTGCATCAGCGTTACAATGGAGAGGTGTTCGGTTCAATTACCAGTAAATACGTGCAAAGAATCTATCAGTACCAAGTGTGATCATAACAAACCAATAACCCGTTATAAATCTAATTTCGAACGGCCGTTTTCAATAATGTATCAAAGATTATGGATAGATTGTAATCTCAGACTAATGACATTTGATTGTCAAAAGTCATAACAAAGGCTATCCTTTGACAACATATTAAAATCAAAGTAAATGCAAATAGATGGATTTGCCTGACTTTAGTAAGCAAAACAAGGGATAGATAGAATATTGAAAACGGCCGTAAATATATATCAATATCAACAATATCGTAAAACACATCTTATACCAAATGCAAGAGCTTACTTTTGTATTTCCTACCAATTACTGTTCTTTTCTTTCACTTTCCGTCGTAAATCTTATCGTCACCCTCTTTTGCCATAAGGGTCTGCAAAATGCCAACACATATAGCCAGGTATCCAATTAGTCCAGTGTTCATGAGTAATAGAAATTCATTTAAATCATACGTTTTCATACTAAATCTTGACTTTTGAAATTGGGGATTACTTAATATATTAACTATATTGTTCACGGTTTTACTCACTTTTTTATTGTTAACATCGGATTAAGGCCGACGGTTTCGGACCGTTTCGGAGGTCCTGATGAACAATATAGTTAATAAACAATGTCTCACTTATCGTTGAATCAATATACTTAATATATCTTTAACTAAGAGGAACGAAATGCTAACATTCTATCAGAGGTGAGTCTTCCATTGTATGTCCTCTTTAGGCAATGGTAAGGACTGTTTTGATTTATCTTATTTATTGTGATTTTAAACTTCAAACCGATACCAGAGTGATGGCGAAAAACATTCTACGCTACTATATATTGTATCTCATGAACAGAAATTTTCCTTTTCCAGAAATCCTTCCAGTAGTTTCAAAGATTACCGCGTTTTAACAAAGACACTCTTCCGCTTTATATTATTATAGATGCCCTGAAGATTACACGGTTCTTAATATATTTTTAATTAATGTTGAGATTTCGAGAGGAAATGAGTGAGTATTTGTATTGAGCTCGCCGGAACTCAGACAATAAAAGTGATAAATGTACTTTAGTTCCGATAGGATCGTTTGTTTTGTTTTATTATTTTTGTTGACGAAAATTATTGCTGTAGTTCTTGTAGTGATTATTGCTTTTGCTGGTGTATTGAATTATTATAGTACATACTCCAAATAAGAACCTCATAATGCATATCAATATAAATTCATACATACATTATATAAGAGAGAGAGAGGAGTAGAACAAGATGGAAGAGGAACGGAATGGGAATACAGGCCTCCGGGCCCCCGGTTACCGTACGAAGAACAGTGCAATACTGCTTCACGCCGATCTTCTGCAGGGTTGTTAATTTTACCGGTGTGAGCTCTTCTATCACTGAAGATGTTATGCAGCAGATTTGCAGGCTAGAACCGGGTGGCGACATATGTATTCAAATTTGTGACCCGTCGCCAGATGAGTAAAAACGTTTGTATGGTTATCCTAAACTATTTGTGCGTCTCTTTTTATATGCTATCATTGCATTACGTTACGGCTAATAAAAATATATTAAGAAATCGTTAGTCGATTTCGAGGTGATTTATACTTATATCATTTTACGTGCTGATAATTTCAAAGAAACTACCAAATGGATTTGAATATTTCTCACTGATTACGATAAGATAAGAATTTATCATAATATTGTGTACTTGTAACTTTGTGCATCAAAATATTATGTGTTCTTTTATCCATTCAAAAAAAGGAAATTAGTAAGAATAATATAAACAAAATATGTCACTACGCGAGAAGAACCGTGGAGCACGGCTAGTTAAAATTATACTAAGAAATCCACGTAATCCTCAGGTCATGTATAATTGGTTCAATTAATTCCGATTCGAGGCCGTTTGTTGGACGAAATGGCTCTAATAAGTAATTGTATAGCCTTCCTAATTTATGCAGAGGGGAGCCGGATCATCTGAGCACTAAATTGAATTCAAGATTTAGGTCTTTTAGATGTTGTGTTCATTTACATTTACACGGGTTAACGTTTGAGTGTTTAAGGATGAAGTTTTATTTTATTAGCTAAAAATGTCTTGAGAGAGAAAGATTTGAACTTTTGAAGTCCCATCAATGTTGTTTATAAATCCTCACTGCACAGAATTTTCAGTACTATTTTACTAAAACGAGTATCATATGGATGAAAGATTTGATTTTGAGTTGTTTACATTGGGTAAGCTCTAAAACTACAGTACTGATTGGAAAAATACCATTACTATCATACATCATCCCTGATGTACATAAGCTATACTTTATCATGGAAATGTAGATTACAAGTGTAAATAAGAGTGAAGCTGCGACGCGCAGTTAGTTAAGAGTATTGAGAAGTGCATTTATCCTGAGTTAAATTATGATTGGTTCAATTAATTCCGATTCGAGAACGTTTGTTGGAGGAAATGCCTTTAATAAGTAATGGTATAGCCTTCCTAATTTATGCAGAGGGGAGCCGGATCATCTGAGCACTAAATTGAATTCAAGATTTAGATCTTTTAGATGTTGTGTTCATTTACATTTACACGGGTTAACGTTTGAGTGTTTAAGGATTGGGATTTATTTTATTGGCCAAAAAATATGTCTTGAGAGAGAAAGATTTGAACTTTTGAAGTACTGTATGTATGTTGTTTATAAGTACTCACTGCGCAGAATTTTCAGTACTATTTTACTATACAACAACTATTATATAGATGAAAGATTTGATTTTGAGTTTGTTTGCATTGGATAGGCTCTAAAACTACTGTACCGATTGGAAAAAAATACCATTACCATCCTACATCATCCTTGATATAATATATACATAAGCTTTATTTTATAATGGAAAAGTAGATAACTTGTGTAAACACGAGTGAAACTGCGACGTATAAGCTAGTTTAAGGTATTGAGAAGTGCATTTATCTTGAGTTGAATTATAATTGGTTCAATTAATTCCGGTTCGAGACCATTTGTTAGATGAAATGGCTGTAATAAGTAATTGTATAGCCTTCCTAATTTATGCAGAGGGGAGCCAGATCATCTCAGCACTAAATTGAATTCACAAGATTTGAGTCTTTTAGATGTTGTGTTCATTTACATTTACACAGGTTAAGATTTAAGTGTTTTAGGATTGGGATTTGCGCTGTTAGCTAAAATTGTGTGTATAATTTATACCCCTAATAGAGACGTATAGAGCCGTTTTTGATAAGCATCTTATATTTGTACTTCATTTTAGGTATTAAAGATGTTGTGTTCATTTACATTTACACGGTTGACGTTTTAGAAAAAAATAGGATACTTTTTGTAGTGGCTCAATTTGGAGGTAATCTTTTATTTCTGTTTTCGGTACTTTACCCTTGTTCAATATACTAAATTTTAAACGATAAATAAATCCAAAAATGAAGCCTGTTAATGAGAATGAAAAAACAATAAATGTTAAATGTATAATTAATTATTCATAAAGTCCTGCGAAAATTCTATATTAATTTAGGTAATAATCTACGCCCTGTATCTATGCAAACATCATTTCTTACGTATACTATTAATTAATATTAATACAGTTAACTATAAATATTAATTAAAGAAGGCTTACTATAAGCTTAAAATATCAAAGTTCGGGGTGAACGGCTAGCTTAATTATAATAAATGGTCTTAAATACAATGTTAATTTACTTAATTTTAAAACTGGTAATTACGATAATTGGATAGTATAATAAATAAAGAAGCGAGTGAAATAAACTGTTTTATTATACAGTAACGATATGCAATATGAAAACGGTCGTATAAATACAGATTTTATAAGTGGAGAGATGATATTGCAAATGTTCACGTACACAATTGTAATATAAGTTTTACGTGCTTTATTATTTTGTTTTGGACTTTTTTACCGAGCCTTCATTTGAAAATGAAAATGAAAAATGATTTATTAACTAGGATGATAGAACATAGGATTAGTAGATGAGATTTCCTAGTAAGTTTCTTGCCCTTGTAGAAGTATATTACAATTATTAAAAATTTATAAAGCATGTGCAATCAAATGTGTGTGTGTGTGTGGACTATTAGAGGTCATAAAATGTGTTGGAGATGCGCATTTGGACTTCAAAGCTTCATTGTGAATTATTGACTGGTAATTTTAGGTACAATTTGTTCATTATTGGAGAAAAACTAATATATGGAGTGAAGTAAAATACATAATAAGTAGAGACTTTGGCTTTGAAAAAGCGTCCGAGGACTCATATTCCGGACAAAGAAAATTCAGTTCTCAATTTCAAAAAAAATTTTTTTTTTCAAAATATGTTACCGATATTTCCTTTTTTCCCCTCTCTACAGACTTGTATTGACTCGCGGAGTGAGTAATGCTCTTGCATTATTTGTTTATTTATTATTTGTCATATTAAATTTGAAATTGAAATAATACCTTTATTATTCATTAGGTGAATTATTTCCAAAATTTATTTTAATAAGGGTATAATTGCATAGCGAGCGAAAAACAACCGCCTAGAATATCCAAGCTGATCTTTATAAATCTAATAAATTAAAAATTTCCACTCAAATCTATTTTCATTATTGCGGACGTACACTCTCGCCGACCTCAGCCTCACCAACTGTCGGGCTCGCTCGCCTCGGACTGTCGCATGTACATAATAACTTTGGCCTAGGCGTTTTGGGAGAGAAACACCGAGTGCTCTCGAACGAGAGTGTACAGCCACCTTTACACGTCATAATCTGGAACGACATCGCAAACAAAGCCTTATTGTATTCCGACGATCTTCAAACCCCTTACCTTAACACTTTCCTTAATATTAACTTTTATGACATTACGCATATGAAGAGAATTCCAAAATGATCCAAAGTTTACGCAGTGTGAAGTTGGCAGAATAAATATAACCTGTGCTTTGGTCCCTTTAAAATTTGCATTAATTATATATTAAAGTTCAGAATCGCGTAATTAAGCTTCAAGGTGCCATTTCTAAATGTGTAATTACGCCGTTTAGTACGGGCTTACGCTGATTTATTTGTATATGTATGTTTGTTTTGAATTGCGATGTTTCGTTTATGAAACTCATTCTCATACATAGTAAATGAACATTATTATATGCAATACAGCTGGAGTTTAAGTTTATTACCAACTAGTTTTTGCTAGCAGGTTCGCTTGTGTTAAATTCTAGGACTATCTTAATATATATAAATTACGTATTACCGTGTTTGTCCGCGTTGGACTTCTAAATTACTTAACTGATTTTAACCAAATTTTACACCTGTGAGCAGGTTGATCCAACTTGAAAGATAGGAACGCGCGCGAAGCAGCGGCTGGAAAGCTAGTAGGATATAATCGAATAGTAGGAATAAGTATCCTATCCCCGAATCCAGCTAATATACTACCTGTATACGAAGAAGTTCGATCAAAATCCATTTAGTAGTTGTGATTTGACAGCATGTTTCCAAGAACGACAGAGGATCTGGATATAATTTAGCAGATATCCCTACGAATTTTATTAATGCGAAAGTAACTCTGTCCTTATTTTCAGAATCTCATAATCTTTTCCTGTATGTTAATTTACCTGGTCTGCCTCAGCATAAAGAAAACCACGTAAAATTATTATAAACACGAAGTATAAATATGTAAAGAGGGTTTTGGGTATTGTATAATTTAATTTTTTCCCTACTAAAATAGGGTAAATTCACAATTATACCATCTTAACTTCGTCATGCTTTAATCAAGTGAAGGTAAATCGGCCAGTCGTTTACCCTACGTGTGGTTTAAGGGAAGGGTAACAGCGTTTATTAACAACTAAAAAGGACTCGAACTAGAATAATGAAACAGGATAAACCTTTTGTAATTAAGCTTGAAGTGGTGTAAGTTTTGGGCATTTAGTTTGTATAGAATATATAAATATGGTTGATGGAAGTGCCATTCCTGCTATTATAATGAAATAAAATTTTATATACTTTGTTAAGTGCGGTTTTGTAATTCATTTCCTAGGACTTCCCTAATGATTTCAGTTTCGTAGAAAAGCTAGCTTAACAAAATCATTGTTTTTAAACTGTTCGTGAACTGTGGTTAAACAATCTTCAAAGATTGAAGGATTGTCAATTGTTTAATACATGAGATTGTTGAATACATTTGTTTAGTTTGGTTGCAACATCGTTTATTTATTTTTATAAAATGTACTCTTAACTCTTACGTCTACGATATGTAAAGCTATCCTTTCTTATCCTTTCATCTTGTTATCCTCTCAGAAGTTATTTTCTTAAGGTAAATCGGGTTTTCCATTGTCTATCATATATGATATTGTAAGAAGAGTTTTGAGTATTGTATAATTTAATTTTTCCCCTACTGAATAGGGAAAATTCACAATACAATACTAGCTGCGCCCCGTGGCTTCACTCGTGTATGTCTGTGTTGCCGTGGGATTTGATCAAAATCCTTTCGTAGCGGATGCCTACGTTATAACATTTACCTGCATGCCAAATTTCAGCACGATCCGCCCAGTGGCTGTCCGTGATCGAGCGATAGATCACTATGTCAGTTAGTCAGTAAGTCAGTCAGTCAGTAAGTCAGTCATAGCCTGCGCCTATCTATCTTAAGCAGTAATTTTTCAATCATTTTATATTAGCAATCATTTTGTCGCATTAACTTATTTCACTCCAAATAAAAAAATAATAATTAATTATTAATAACATCGCTGTTTTCCATACCTTGGTCAAGCAAAGCTACAACGTGTTTACAGATGTAAGAGATAAGAAAATTAATTTGAACACAGCATCATCATTTTTTAAAGACGTGCTCGGTTTAGTAATGGGCTCAGTTTATCTTTAGAAGGTCTGGCGTATGGAAGATATTAAAATAAGCAAATTGTACGGTTGTTTGTTGAAGAAATTGCATACTTAAGGCTGTTCTTATTATTACATCGGTTTCTGTTAATTATATGTGAACATTTGTGTGTTGTCTTTTGTAGAACTAGAACTATGCTTTTAGAGTATTTTTATTTAGTGTTAGTTTTTGATTTTTTTGTGGATATTTGTTAAGATCTTATAAATAAATATTTTATTAAAATCATATGATGTTTAAATACATAGAATTTATTATTAGAATTAATTAAAAATGGACATATAAAAATTAATAAAAAGATGTTTCTATGTTTGTGAGAATTAAGTATCGCAAAATTAGGACTTCGTTGGGATTTTGACGATTTAATAACCTAACAACTATTACTACTTAACCTTTTAAATAAAAGCCATTCTTTTATATTAAGACGCCGTTAGCAAAAATCGTTATCCCCATTAAACCCAAACGATGATCGCTTAAGATTTTTATCTCGACTTAATATTTAACCGATAAATTCTCTCGTCTTTTCTAGATTTTCTACTAATGATACTATCTTGTCTGGAAAGGAGATTAAAATTAAGATCAACTTGCTTAAGGATGTTTTCCTGCTTAGTACCGCGGGATTACGTTTGGATTAATTGTGTAAAATCTCTTATTTGAGAATCTCTTTGTTAAATTTAATGATACAGTAAATAAAATAAACGAAGAAATTACAAACGAGGAATTTGCGGTTGATGTGTACGCATATTTAATGTAATTGTCATTTATTTGAATTTGTTTTGATCGAGTTCAACACTTCTTATTTATTAGAATCCTCATTAAAGTGTTGATTCTTTTTATAGACTTACGTTGCTTAGTAAAAAAGTAACAACATAGAGACAGAAAACCACAAAGTATAATTATAGAATTAACAGTATAATAGGCGGCCTTATCACTAAACAGTGATTTCTGCCAGGCAACCACTGGGTAAAAGGTAGTGAGCAAAGAATAAGGCTGGGTGAACAATGGTTAACAATGGTACGGCACAAAAAACATTGTGATTTATATTAATTGATATAGGATGAAATAATCCTCCCCAGATTTGCATCCTAAGAACACATGTACCGATATATTCATGTTCTACAAATAACAATGCAATTCATATGTCATAATAACATTTTTATTACAAACTTCGTATTGTAATTAACTATAAAGGAACATAATTAAATAATGAAATATCTCATTCAGATACTTGTTTCACGTCAGTAAAAATGTGGCCAGTTTAATTATAAAATGATTATTGTAATGTTTTCTGAAATGTTTTACAGTATAAAGTCCGGAAATTTAACTCCGGGGCGACGTGGAATATGGAAAATTTTGGTCAGCGTGCCTTTAAATAAAAATACAGATTTGCAAGCAATTCGCGCGTAAACCGTGGCTTTCGTATAAACGGCCAGTAACCGCTTAATCAAAACGCTTTGAGGCGAATTGAACACGCTTCAATGAATTTTGTATCTACAAACGAAGGTTCTAGAACATATTAAAAAAAATATTGACAAAGGCACGAATTGGGTTAAGTGGATTGGATCCTTTTTGCTTAACTACATCCAAATTTCAGTCAAAAAATTTAACAATGATGCGTTGCTCAGGAACGCTATAGTCAGAGTTATCGGACTTCGCTATAGAATAGATATACTAGCGTAAAAGTAACAGAAACTGGACATAAACGAATATACTCATTACATGCCTATCATAAAAAATTCTAAGTAATTCCCGCATTGGCCGTGGTTTTCCAACGGAGTATAATCAAAACGCTGTAGAGCGAATCAAACACGCTTGAATGAATTTTTCGTATCTACAAACTAAGGTTCTGGCACTAATTTCTGCCTATTGTTGGTTTTAATCCTCTTGAATGCTCTGATTGGGGTAAATCACGTTATTGTTTAGATTTATTTATCATCTACATTTTATAGACAACAAGCTATGCATAAGCTAAATACCAACTGAATACAATATAATTATCTTATGCTACATGATACAATATTACCTACACTACTCTTATCATGACCACATATGTGCATACGGCATAGTGCACGGCACAATTAGTATAGATATGTAGTATATAGCTAGAATCTTATACTAAGATTGGTATATCTTCCACATAATCTTATACCAAGGTTGGTATAAGTTTTTGTGGGAGATGCTCGTATACACTGATGGTACTGTCCCTGATAATATACCAGATTTTATATACATAGATAAAATTAATAACAAAGCGTATTTAATAGATATTACTGCACCCTCAGACTAATAAATAGGAACAAAAGATATTGCAAAATTAAGCAAATATCATCACCTCAAAACTGAATATAGGCGCATTTAGAACACATATGGCTGTCTACATTAAAGGTATATAAACCAATTAGACAGTTTTTGTAGATATAAGCATTCTACGGATACAGGTAGCCATACTTATCAAACATTCTCAATAAAGTCCTTAAAGATACCGTATTTATAACATAAACCCAGTCAGTAGAAAATTACAATATTCAACACAGCATAATTTTCTACTCGTGGGGAGCGAACACCTTCAGCGCAATAGACAATTGCCACATCTTTTGCGCCATTTGGGTCGTCAATAGATTATTAGAACCTATTGATCTATGTATTTATATAATAACAAAGTTTAATATTAAACTTATTTGAAAATGGGGACCTAAGTACCTTTATTCCTGGAGGTTTTAGGGCTGCTTATTTACACCGATTTTATATCGAGTTACAGCTATCTTGGTATTAGGGTGAATTCTGAAGTAGTATTATGATAAATTCAGATGCGTCACTTGACTGAACGCGTCCGCGCTATCAATCACCCTGGTTTATTTAACAGTGTCACATCTATCGCTAAAATGTATGGACTTGTTTGACAAATCATGTAGTGTGTAGTTAGTTACTTCCTTACTAATCTTAAAAATTCTAAAGTAACTCTGTCTGTCTTTCCATATGTCGGCCTCTTCTTTGTGCCTATTCCACTGAACCAATTTTGATGAAATTTTGTATAGAGAATGTTTGAAACTCGAAAAAAATAAGATATCACATCACGGGCACAGCTAACTATAATATCAGTTTCAAAATAGTTTTGAGTTCTTGGTTGACAGATAAAAAGACATCCCAAAAGTTAATAAAACATAGAGTAGCTATTTTTTTTAAACATTTCATTTCTTATCTATATGAAACACTTTCGAAATAACTGTCTTGGTTAATTCTGAAACCATAGCAAAGTAATTAAATCAGACACTTGACTGAGCACGTCCGTGCTATCCATCACCCTTGTTTATACATACATTGTTATTAAAGGCTTTTTTAATCTAAAATTCACAATCTTTCATCTTATCTAATGAGACAATTTGAATCAACATCTATTATATAAAGATCCTTAGACTAGCCCCGTCAAAGACGGAGAAAACGTGGTCGCTTGTGTTCGTCGTAAATAGTCCTGGTGACGATCTATAGCGGCTGAAGCAAAAGCGATAGGGTTCAATTAATGAATGAATGAAAATACTTTATTGTATAAAAGTAGAAGCTTACAAGAGAAAACTTAGAGGACAAACAAAAGGCGGTCTTATCGCTTGGTAGCGATCTCTTCCAGACAATTTACAATGAATGGAGAGTAAACTTAAAATAAGAATAGGTTGGTGAGAGAGCAAGACAAAAGAATTAGCAAATAAATCTGATAGCTTTCTTTATCATATAATCAACATATACAAATATAAAGAACAAAATTAATAAAACGGGTTATTGTGGGTGGGTAGGATTGATGTGGTCCAAAGTTAAATGCGTAACACTAGACTGAACGCGATGGCGGCCTCTGCCCCACCTAGGGGACTTAGGACCTTATAGATATCCAAATGGTAAAATATACTAACATTGCAAAAATTTAAAGTTTAAGTATTCGGATGTTTATGAGTCAATCATACCGCAACTACTGAACGAATTGATATGATATGTTATTGATCTATAGATTGACCTATACCCTGGATTTAAAGCGAACGAAGCCGCGAGCCGGCGCTAGTAGGTATTAATATATGTAAGAAACTAATAGAGGGGCTTTGTATAATTATGTCGAATGTAATAAAAATGTACTGTGATTCTACACAACTGGCCAATTATAGAACTAGTCAGTTAGCAACAAGTCACAGCTAGTCATAAAGACTATTAGCAAAGTGAGGGTAGTTGGGTCGTGACGTCAATAAGACGTTCGAGCACCAGGCGCAATCGGTACCAATGCGACCAGATACTGAACGCGCTTACTCTTTTATAGGACTTTGATGACAGCTAACAACTGACAAGTGACATTTGCATAGAAAGATGACATTAAAAACTTGTTAAAACATGAAATTACAAAATGTTTCCGACATATATAATAATAATATTTTTGTAACTGCCTTGATATTAGTATGAATTCCGTAACCATAGTACGCTTATTAATTTGGATGCTTCACTTGATTGAGCGCGTGCGAGCTATTCATCACACTGGTTTATTCATCCCACTATCGCATTCATCGATTATCCCTAACCTTGTCAAGTTAACATTGAATGAGTATTGTTTATCTGTGACTTTACAAAAACATCATTCCTAAATTTGGCATACATGCTATGAAGTAGGCATCCGCTTAGAAAGGATTTTAATCAAATTATTGTGTTATTACCATACTATGAGGATATTATATTAAGAAAAATTCGCACTCATAAATTGATACATACCTCCCTACAGTTTAACGATTTGTTCAGACGTTTCACTTTACCGACCTTTTAATTGTTGCAGCTTCAAAATTAAACTTGATGTCCAGTTAACTTTTATTATTGAATCTTCATACGTGGCTATAGGATACTGATATAAAAATCTTAATATGTACCAAATTGTAATATGTCTAGAAGGTTTAGTAAAATTCGTAAATTTTTGGTATATAAAAAACATAACAACTGTTACACACAATTTACTATAAATGCCTATAATTGTGCGATAATATTGCGTACAGGCACTTACATAATAATAATATGTTTCGTATCGTAGTTTGTTGATTTTCGCTAATATTATGTTAATTTTAATCGCAGTTCACAAAATTGGGTCAGGAGAACGTTACACGCGTAACTAAATGTAATATCATTGCAAATAACGAATGTGTTTTTTGCGTGCTGGGAATGTATAGGCTTTATCATTTAACGCTGAATAAATTATAAACCACCACCATCCATTCATTCTAAAATGCACTTAATCTCATGCTACGTAAGGTATGTTTCCATTTACATCATAATCCCAATTCACTTTTTGTTTATCACCTATAAAAGGTCACAGTTCGCGTCTTTACGACCCGTGACGCTTTGAAGATCGCGGCTTAGTATTTTATTACCGAAATTTCCATAAATCGATAGGTATTTTGAATGATCATTTGATATTTTATCTCCGAAGCTCTATAGGACTTTCGTGAAACAATATTCGTCAGACTTTTAAATTATTAAGCTCGAATTCATTGAGGAATTATTGACGTTCAAATTCCGTTTTATGGCTTCGTTTCCAAAAAGTCAACAAAGCCCGGAGTCTAGTCTAAGTGATCCATTCAAGTGAAAAAAATACCTATAGAATAAATTAAAACGTGTTACTTTCTCTTGATTATATAATTGTTTAGGTATCGCTCAAAATGAATTTTAAATAGCCTTAATATTATGATCATTATGATCTCTCCGGTTGTGTGTGATTTTCGTCCTACCGAGTCAATAGAGTAATACAGTATAGTCTTTAGAATCTATTATATCTTCGGTTGGCTAAGTCCCTATTGAGATTATTTATCAATAAGTAATCAGAAAATAGAAGTAATACTTTCATAGATTTTTCATGATTTTTAGCATTTTTATTTTGTTTCAAATTGTCCATTATTATTAATTAATTTTTAACTTCATTCAAAAGTTAACGATAATACCTTATGCCACGGTTTATAACATAAGACCCTATTAAGGTGCATTAACTTCATTATCCTATTATAAATGGTTTGACGTTTAAAATCAGCAAATTATTTGATGGTTCTCATTAATTCCGTTAAACAAGCATCTTTAATCAATTCCTTTCTGTGATTTACGTACAATTCAAAGCAAAGGATTTAATTTGAGAGGTAACCCTACCATTCGTTACTGGAGTCCTAATTTAGTTACGTACATTGAGGATTACCGCGACTCCTCATGTGTTTGCTGAATGAGACACTGTTTCGAAGTTTGTAAGGGATTGCATGGGGATTATTCATAAGTATCTTCTGGAATACCATAGAATGCTACGAATATGTTTATAGAAAGGAATCTTATAGAATTTATAATTAGTTTTTTGTCGTTAAAAATCAGCCAATGAAAGTTATTTGACATTTCATAATTATCTCGATAAGGTATCGCATGTGGGTTTAATCCTAGGTAAAGCTGTGAAATTCAAAATTGACCACGTACAGATATAGTACAATAGTATCTACTTGGTTAAAGAATTGCTTCGAAACCCCCCAGACCTCTATTCCCATACAGTTTCTCACCTTTTCTCCCAACAAGATAACGGCACCCTCTAAAAATCAGTATGAGTAAGAGTCGCTTAGTGGGGGCCATTTTTCGCAGACACTAAAGAAATAACTGAATGCAGTCTTATTAAATAATTAATTGCCTGAACCTTACTAATGTACTTGATAATAATTACGGTCGTCACTTAACTCTAGGTAACGGCATGCTCTTCTGCTTACTTTAACATAAAAACAATGAATAAGTAATTTTAAATGAAATACATAGTTGTTACAAACTAATTCTGTAATCATGTTTCACAAATCAGGCTGTATTATTAAACAGTCATTTAATAAACACAGATTGTTCATTTTAGTAACATAATTTATAACATGAACAAGCCATGTAACTAATAATAATCAAATATCATTTGTACGTTATATAAGCTTCAATAATAGTTAACTATGCATAAACTAATCGAAACTTTTTTGATTTATAAGCGCCATTTTGAAAATTCACATAACCTATGTCACTTTCACAATTCTAGCGCATCTAACAACACCTCATTTGTCAAAATCCGTCCAGCCGTTTGGCTTATAGGGCGTGCCAAAGAAATGGACAAACAAACATACATATAGTCCGATAATAAAACGACATTGAAACGCATTCAATTTCCCGAACGTTCTACAATATTACACGTAATAACAGATATGGAACAAATATTACCATGCTTTGCATATGTTTGAATGTAAATTGAAATTTTATCTACCCCGATATCATATTTAAACAATTAATTTACGTTATTAGTTATTACAGCTTAACATTAAATTTTATCAAAGTATTGATAAGTTGTAATGAATGTACATACTTCCTTTGAGCTGGCAAGGCATCTGCGACACTCCGATGTTGAAGATGTTCATGGGCTGCAGTCAGTCACTTAACATCAGGTGAACCGCATGCTCCGCTTGCATGCAGTACTTTAAAAAGTAATTGATAGATCTAAACTAATAATATAAAGATGAAGTGTTTGTTTGCGTTAATCTAGTTCTTTAGATGGACTGGTCCAATTTGAAAAAAACTTTATTGTTTTATATACTCGACAGACACACCGTATAGGAAAATACTATCCACACTATCTGGCGTTATATTACGTAGCGTTTCAGCCTCAACTTACTTCTTCGTACGATGAAGCTTTGAAACAAACTACCACCTGCGGTATTTCAATCGAAATTGGGATCTTCAAGATAATCTTTATGTCCATCAAAGGCTGGCAAAGCACCTGCAACACTCCTGGTATTATAGGTGTTGGTGGCAGTGATCACTTAACATCAGTTGACCAAGTGGCTCTGCCATAAAATACCATTAATTGATGAACGCTATAAGGCTGTCCACACGGAACAACAAGTTATGGATAATGGGTCAAAAAAAACATTTCAAAAAAATTAAAACTTGACTACGCTCAAGCAATAACATTTTTTCAGCGACAATATACTTTATACTATCAAAAACAAAAGATTTGAATGAAAAATACTGCACACACTGAATAAATCTCCATTTTTCGTGGTACGTTAAAGTCATCGGCACGACAATTTTACAGCACATATATCGTTGCACTTATTTGTGAAGTCAGGCTGTAAAAGTTTTCTTGTTTAAAACGTATAAATTAAAAAACGAATGGCTCGAGCGATGGGCTCCCACGCGTATTCGGGAAACGCATTTCAAACAAAAATAAAGTGATTTGTGTAAGGATCGTAAATTGTATTTTATTTGAATTCTCTGCTGAATATAAATGGATTTTTGTAGGACTTCTTTACCTGAAATTATAGTTTATTTTAGTTAGTATTCTACTTCCTACTAATATTATCAATGTGTGTTTGGATGCTTGTATATCAACTACGCTGGAACTACTTTATTTTGATCAAATTTCGTGTGTATATAGGCTATGAGCAGGATTAGGCGAAAAACATTTTTTTTATTGATTAAAACACCCTGAATTTTACGCAAGTAAAATCGCGAGCTTTAGCTAGTAAGACAAAGTAGTATAATTTTTTTATTGTGTACCTTGAATAAAAATGCTTTTTCATGGAATAAAAAATAAATACAAGAAAGAACTATGTACACTATACTTGAGTTTGCAAGATATACAGAAAATTTTTACAAAATTTAATTCCAGATTCATACTAACCCATAATTTTCGTGAATTTTATGCCCTTATTAAATTAAGTATTTTTCTATATGCGATAGAATGGCTAAACGCGTTGTCTTAACATTTTTCATTATAAAGCGTCTATATTACGACCCTTTCCGAATCTCATAATACCCCGAGGCTTTCGATGATTAATGTAAGAACACACAGTGTTCGTTAAATTTTTATATACGTTTTGCGGTTAAGGGATGCCGGAATCTGGCTTAATGTTTCTTTAAATATATGTTGCGAAGGATATTTTCCCCGTGCGGTTTTAGATTTGATGAAATGTTTCGTAAATGTTTGAATATTATGAAGGATTTAATTTCAAGTATCCTTTCTTTTATGGGAAAAATATTTTTGTAGACGATTCCATTGTTGATCATTGAAAATAAACACGCCATGTTGATGATTCTGAATTAATTTAGGAATGATTTTTATTGGTCAATAATTTATATAAATAAATAAATAAGATTCACGGCGCGCTTATTGATTACAGATCGAGGGGTTTCGGTTTCGTATCCCGGTTGTTCAAAAAAAATGTTACTGGGATTTTTCTAACAATGAAATCTCAGTAACAACTTCAGACTCAGGGCGAGTCTGAAGTTGGCGGTGTCGGCGCCCGATCTCTCTTTGGTCGTGTCGAATTGCCGTCCTATCAGATCATGAGAGTTAAGGAATAGAGAGTGCATCTATGTTTGCATACACACTTGTGCACTGTACTATCTGCCGCGCAGTTGGATGGTCACTGTAGAGACTGGCCACCGTCGTTACCCAATTGCCCCACGGGTAGGCATGTTTATAACTTTTAGTTTAGTGTTTCATTTCATTCATTCAGTTTTGAAGATTAGTGATATAACAAACTATTTTTTTTAATTTCGTTCTAAAAAAATGTATGTATAGATTTACCTGAAAAATTAAAATACCAAAATGGCTGTTACAACTCGATCGAGTAAGTAAAATCTCATTGCGATGAATCCCAATTTTAACAACTACGTTGAAATGTTATTGTTTCACATTTCTGCGACGGAAATTAAAATAGCGAGCCAACCATATTGAAAAGTAACGCATAAAATTCAACACGATATTATTTATGTGACGTTAATAAAATAATTTACAAGAGCAATGTGGCCGCAATCATAAATTATCCCTCATTTCGACGAGCAAATACAGGCCACGGAAATTTGTGACCTCTTGTAGCATGAAGTTGCAGATATTGTATAATGTTACTTAGTTACCTTTAAATACGGTTAAATTTTCATTAATGAGTTGTTCGTCCTGTAATCAGTTTCATAGGTTGTTGGCAGCTAAATTTTCTAGAAATTTCTTTTGCTAATTGACCGTCAAAAATGAATTTGATAAAGAGTAATTACGCGTGATGAGAAGAAAGTAAATTATAGAAGTTAAATAAATCAAATTCAAAATCATAAAAATAATTTCATTAGTTACGAAAGCATTCATTACTTATGCCATTAAGTAAAAGAGTTGAATTGAATATTTGCTTGCAATCCGCGCTACCTTCATACGAGTAAAATCAAATTGTCCTCATTGAAACATCCACAAACTTTCAAACATTTTTAAAAATTTTCAGTAATTTAAATTACTATATGCGATATGTGACAATGTATCAGTCTGTGAATAATATATCCTTAGTCATGAAAAGTTTCGTGTATCATTTAGTTACCGATATCACCATATCGGTAATATAATTGGAGTATAATTTAAAACCTACATTTGGCTATTTAATTTTTAATCCTACGCAAATGTTACAATCAGGTTCTATTTTATAATCATTTTACGCTTATTTTTATAATGTAAAAAAGCTCTTGAAAACAAGATTAAGAATAAGCCATATTAAACTAAATCAGTAATTACAACACTGAATCGAGTCATAAAAACTCTGTCCTATCAACTTAATAGGCCTTTAATTTGATGAGCCCGAAAATTCGTATTCGCAATAAAAGCGCCTTAATGAATTACACTTAAATTTTATTTACTCAGTTCTGGACAAAGAAAATGGGTTATTAGCCACCGGCTAAGGGTCTTGAGAATTTTGTTAGCTATCAAATTAATTTTACTTCGCTGACGGAGATTAAGTTATCCATTGATCTTTAGACGGCTATAATTGGGTTTTTGATCATATCATTTCGCGGGGTCGGCGTCAGAGCCAGATGTTTGTATAAAGTGTGTTACTTGATGATTAGTTTGGCGTTATCTGTACTAATATTATGAAGAGGAAACATTTATGTTTTGTGAGGAATGTTCACAGTTCACACCAAAACTAATAGCCCGATTTTAACAATTCTTCCACCAAGAGGAACTGCATTTCGTTGAGTGACATAGGCTATATAAATAATGCTCAGGAGTGAAGCCGCGAGAGCCAGCTAGTATTAAAAATGTATTAATCGTAAATACACATAACGAAATCAACAGAAGGATAATTCTATGAATTGTTGTTCTTAAACAGTCACTAAAGAATTATAATTGATTTGAGAGGTCGGTAGGCTAATTTATTGAAAAAGTTATTTGTGATTTTTTTATTATTGCATTATTATATAAGTCGGGAATTAGGATTTAACGTACAAAATATTTGGGCTTTCACTGTCGCTTGCCTCACCGTATACCACGCCGCAATTCGCAGCGCGGTTAGCTGTGACTGAGCGGTTACTCCTTGCTACTACGCACCTCGCACTACGGGCCGCAGCACTTCACGCGCGCGCTTTGGTGCGGGCATCAAGAATGGCTTCGATGAAGGAACTTCATTCATATTTAAAAAATATTGTGTGTAAACTATACTATATCTAAGAATAATCCTTGTGAAATCCTTTACAAAGTTCTGAACACAGTCCCATTCAGCAAACACACGAGGAGTCGCGGTAATCCTCAATGTACGTAACTAAATTAGGACTTCAGTAACGGAGGGTAGGGTTACCTCTCAAATTAAATCCTTGGCTTGCTTTGAATTGTACGTTAATTATAGAAAGGAACTGATGAAGATGCTCGTTTAATTGAATTAATTAACTACCGCCAAACAACATTGATTGGCCGATTTGTAACGTCAAAAATTAGGAATTAAGTAACGAACGTATTGAGAAAATAATTTTTGTTAATGTTATGGTTTAGAGTATTCTAGGAGATACTTTAGAATAATCCCCATACAAGCCCTAACAAACTTTGAAACACTGTCTCATTTAGCAAATACATCGAGACGCTGTAATCCCCAATGCACGTAACTAAATTAGGACCAATAACGACGGATAGGGCTACCTCTCAAATCAAATCCTTGCTTTGAATTGTGCGTAAATCATATAAAGAAACTGAAAAAAATGCTTGTTTAACGGAATTGTGAACCTTTAAAGACCTTGCTAATTTGAACCTTCACAAGATTAGTGACCCAAAAATTATTTTAAAAGATCTCGAAAACCATGATTGTATTTCTTTTTCTTAAAAAATATTTCCAACAGCCATACTCTATTGATCGATACGTTAAGTATTTGTATGATGATGACTATATCACCAGTCACTCATTAAAAGAACTGCTGAATAGAAATTGAGAAAAATATCAAAATATCCACGTGACGTAAAACCATGGAGAAAGTGTTGGCTTTAAAAATAAAAAGCTAAATAATTTTTAACACGACAGAAAAACATAGATACTCAAAAGCGTCCAATTAGCGCTAAATTAATTATTAATGGTAAATGGTAGTATTTTTAAATTGAATAAAAAGTACTAATCCCCATTTATTTAATAAAACCAAAACAACCCTCGTTCTAATTAATATTCAATATCATAAAACATTTTATTATTTCAAACTCGCGTCGCATTCTATTAACAAAATCGATGTCAATTTGTTATTCGAATCGGCGCAATTTTTTATCGAGAAATATTTGCTTGTCACGAATGAACAATCAGTTACAATTTGTTAGATTGTATTTAATAAATAAAATATTCAGGTGCCGTTTGCTTGATTTGCATGAATTTATTTGCGGTTAAAAATTAAACGAACTGAATTAATGCAATGTGCATTTACTCGGCTTGAGGTTTGATTCAAGTTTGACTAAGCATGAGGTCACGTGGGTTTTTTTTATGCTACAGCAAGCGGCAAGCGGAGCCTGCGGTTCACCTGATGTTAAGTGACTGACCGCAGCCTATGAACATCTACAACATCAAAGTGTTGCAGTTGCCTTGCCAGCTTGAAGGAAGGGAAGGGAATGTGGAGAATTACCCTCTTATGATACCCACAGGTTGAAATGGGTAGTGGCACACTCATTCTACATGAGTTAGCAATGAACCAATGTAATTAGGAGTTTTTATGAATCATGTGGGAGTGTCTATTCTCCTTTTGTCGTCGTTGTTACATAAAATAAATTTAAGTATCTTAATGGTGTAAAAATATTAATACTGTTTTATTAAAATTAATTTTAGCACCTTGTTATGTTACATCTTTCTATATAAATAATTGTACCAGATAAAAACAATCTGCAATTATTTCTCTAACATTTTTTTTACAAATGCTGATTAGTTTTTGAAATTATGCTGCATTCAAATCACACTGCAAATTCATAAGTATTACATTATTCTTGAAGTAAGATACTGAAGGATATAGAGGATAGAATAGCCGTAGACTTGTAGGATGATAGATGACTCCTGCGGGTGTACCGGCTTGATTTATACCGACCTGGCGAGTGATTATACGCTTGACTTCTTGCTGATTTATTAGTGACTGCTGTTAAATCTGGAATGGTTGAGATTTCGCAAAGGAAGATATTTTTTATATAACAAGGTGTACTTATAAAAATCCTTAATTAGAAATTAAAATCTTTATCACCATAAAGATTGTCTTATATGCTACAATTCAACACCATAAGCTTTTTTTGTAAAATGCAGATTATTTTTTGAAATGTTTCTGCATTCAATTTACTGTATTTTGGAATGGTCAGAACTTTGATAGGTGAAGAGAGGTTTATTTTATTTATTTTCATCCTTTATTGAACTTAAAAAAAATAAAGTTTCAAAAATGTCTTAATTAAAAAAACCACAGCATATTTTTTTTTAAAATACCGCGCAAATCTATTAGATGGCTGCAATTGCGCAATATTATTGTATTGATATTGAGGGAAGAATGTCTACGGCTATTCTGCCCTCATAGGATGATCTATGAGGCCTATGGGTGTACCGGCTTGATTTATATCGACCTGGCGAGCGATTATACGCTTGTCTTCTTGCTGATTTATAAGTGACCGTTAGCTAGTTGAGATTCCGTGAAGGAAATTTTACTTCCTAAAAGAAAACTATCAGCTCGGAGCAAACTACTAGTAGTTTAGTTTATCATCTGAAGATGTTTTTGATATATATTTCTTGGAATTAATTAACTTGCTTTAGTTTATTTGGGCCACGGAACAAACCCATCGGCGGGCAGTGAACGAGTGGGCGTGAACTTTGCACAAATTAATTTGAGTAGTAATTATTTTAGCGGACTTAAACTATGTTTGATTATTAACTTGCTTCGTTAAGCAATTTACATTTTCCAATTAAGGCCATTAAGTGATACAGACGTTTGCGCGTGGCTAATAATAAGAAAATTACTTATTGGATGTTTGCCTGTGAATTCCACTGCAACAACAGCTGATGTAGCTTTGGAATGGTGAAAGAATTTTTAAAATCGGCGCAGTATTTTTTGGGCCTATACATAACAAACAACCATACAAAGTTTAATGACGGCATACTACTTGACATAGATAATCATAGACAACATAAATAATGTACATAGGGTTACTAGTTACAATTTTGTTACTTATTAATAACAGTGTAAATTTAAGAATTCATTATTTCGCTTCCAGGGGAGCTAAAGTAAAAACTAAATAAAACTAATTCATCTTCTAACTCGATAAAATAATGGGTTTTGCAATAAAACCCAGCAACGTCCCACATGAACCCTCCATCACTTATGTCATATCCATCCATAAACTTTTTCCACAAAAAATATCACGTCACATGGCTTTGCGTTTATAATAATAGGAACGTTATAACAAGGCTTGTAATTTTTTTTATCAGGACCATTTTTTTACGTTACAGCAGGCAAGCGAAGCAGGTTCACTTGATGTTAAGTTAAGTGACTGACCGCAGCCCATGAACATCTACAACTACAAAGTGTCGCAGATGCTTAGCCGGCGTGAAAAAGGGGAGGGAATAAGGAGAGATTTCAAGATGGGAAATTTACAGAGGAGTAGAACAGGATGGGAGAGAAATGGAACGGGAATACAGGCCTCCGGGACCCCGCTAACCGTACGATACACAGTGCAATACAGCTTCACGCCTATTTTCTTGTGGGAGAGTGGTAATTATACCGGTGCGAGTCTAGCCCAATCAAATGCAATACTCGGCTCACACTCTAGCTCGATATTTTCATCGGACCAATAGTTTCTGAGATAAGCGCGTTCAAACAAAAAAACTTTTCAGCTTTATAGTTTTAATTTTTTTCGTATGTGCTGTTGTACAAGATATATATATTTTTTACTGCAATACTACGATGCTATGATGATGATGCTTTTAGATATTATGATTTATTAAACAGATCTTTTATGAAAATGTTAGTACAATTCGTCGGCACGTAGATAAAAGCTATTTCGTTCTATAACAGAGAACATTACAATTACTTAAATATTCGTATACAATCAACACTCAAGGGACACATAAAATACAAGTTAAAGGGAAGTATTTTTATGTTTTTCCAGTAAAACAGAACAAAGAATGCAATAAGGATTCCCATTTCTCAAAACATCTGGGAATACGAACATATTACATTACGTAAACTATAGCGCCAAAATAAGCTTTTTTATTGGATCATTTTTCTTATTTGCATTATGAGTAAAATATGTAGGAATTATACCAGTGTATTGAACCTATCTGCTGTGATCTACGAATTTATATCTATACTAATTTAAATAATATTTGTGCTAGGGTTTATTATAGGCTATTTAATGTAATGCAAAGGGATCAAAGCCGCACGGAGCATAGGAACTTCTTCATTTTGATTTATTTATATAAAAACACACTTCGCATAATGTTATGTTTTCTTATGATTTTGGTATAAAGGAAAACAGAAAATTCTATTCATAGCATTTTTGATCAACAAGAAATAATGTTGGTACGACAAGAGATTGTTCGTGATCTAATAATTCTTAAACTATATACGGAGAAGTTAAAAACGTTATACACGAAAATCCTCAGCATTCATAAATTTGTAAGATCATATTATTCGGTGTTATATATTTATTTACCATTTGTTTACGATTTACTACTTACTCCTTATAAAATACTTTATAGCGTACATATAGTATAGAAAGTCACATACGCCTTTTCCTTACAAGCTTTTCCTCAAGAAGCGGTGATGAGGAAAATTATCGCACATCCCGTCTCAAAGTTTCGATTTAGAGAAATCAATGGCCGTAAACGCACAACAGGCTTCCCTATACCGATAATTTATTCCCCTGTTTAGTGTGATATAGATATTCAATACAAAATCTTCATTTGATAAAATATATAACATTTGAAATAATCAGGAAGCCGATTGTCATGTTTTATCTTCTTAATTCATGTTTTTTTTTTCATAAAGACTTTGATATTAGGATATGAAAAAGAAATTATCAACCAACTATCAAGTTTCTTGCCGGTTCTTCTCGGTAAACAGCTATCTGAATCAACGGTAAATAAAAAAATGTATGACAATTCAAAAGTGCCTTTAGTGAGGTATAACTGAATGAATTGTATAAAGTAAATATCTGAAGAAAAAGAAAAAAGTAGCACTTGCATCAAAATGTAGGACATGCCCTACAATTGTCAAGGGTAATAATACTAAAAGTGGAAAGAACAAATAACAAGGAAACATTCTGTTACATAATTTTCGATTCGTCGGCTTATCACGTCGCAAAAAATCAGCAATTGCACAAAATTTTGGAACGTTTCTGAATTCTCCGAGGCTTTCAAACACTTTCCACAGTTGGACATAATCCTTACACTTCGCAATATAAAAGCTGCCGAATCTTTTCCTGTTTTATATCGAACAACCTCTTTGTAATTTCTAGCGTAACAATTTTTAAAGTTAGCGAACTAATAACGAGTAAAATCCGTTTGAAATTTTTCTATTTAACAGCGCTTTAGATTGTCGCTTTCATAAAAAATGGGGCCTACATCCAAAGCCCTTACGATTTATTATTCAAAAAGTTTTTCAAAATAAACAGGTAACATAAACAAAAGAAAAATTATCTTAACAATTTTTTTAGCGGCTTGGCTTTTATAAAAAATGTTATCAACATTAGTAAACTTTTAAAGACAACCACATACAAAGTATAAAATTAGTAAAGAAATAAACAATTTCCAAAAGAAAATTAAGTGTTCGTAATAATGTAAATGAACAAAAAACAAGAAAAAGTCGCTTACATAATTTTCTTTTTGTATTACTACTTACTTACATAATTTTAAAACCAGCAGTTGCATCAAATTTTGGCACATCTGCAATCTCCAAGGCTTTCAAACACCGTCCATTTGACATAATCCTTACACTTCGCAATATAAAAGCTGCCAAATCTTTCCTGTTTTATCGAAACAAACTCTATCGAGAGATAAAATGTCTTCTATTTTTCTTCGCGAATTCAATATCCACGACATGCTACTAAGTTTGATGGCAGAGCCATTCTATTACGCCTTCCGTAAGTTATGTTTACAAATAACTTCTATCAATTGGAAGTATTTATATCTTGGAAAGATATTCGAATATTATGATAGATTTTGAAATAAGGATACGAAAGCTACTTAAAGTGTATTTAAATTATATGTGTCGTGACAGTTTTTTCCATATAACGTTTTATCCTGTTTGTTATTTTGTATATTTTGACGAATTTCTTTTGGATAAAGTGGATTGGATAAATTACAATCATTTAGCCTTCATTTAGCAAAGGACGCATGCAGCTTTAAGTAAAACATAGGTTACGTGTAGTTTGAATAGCAGATACAACATTTTGCAATACGACATTTAATGGTAGTTTATCCAATTCAATTTATACCAATAAGCTGTAAAGTTGTTTCCGTGTAATTGTGTTGATAAACCATTATTATGCACCTTATAACCGGTAATTTGGGGTTGTTTTACCAAGAGATCATGTTCAATTGAAATATCGTAAACATTCTAAGCCTTGTGGAGCTGTTTTATTTATTTTGCGGAATTAAGGCACATTACAAAGCACTATATATATTCCAAAAATCTTCTCATGGCAGCCATTACATTTGAACGAAAAAAGAGGTATTAATAAAAAGGCACAGACAAAAGAGTGATATACCACAGTGTATAAATATTGTCTATGCATATATTACAGGTACATTTTCTGAATGCCCTGTAATGAGAGCTGGTTGGAAAAGACCAAAATATATCAACGTTTCAATTGACATAATTATAATTTTGGTTGTACTACACGCATAATTATTGCACGATTGGGCCGGTGTAAGTAACCGCCAGTAAGAAGACCGGCGGTACGGTGAGCGGGTGCCCAGAGGCCTGTATTCCCATACCATTCCTCTCTCGTCCTGTTCTGCTCCCTTCCCAACTTCCTGTCATTTATTCCTTCCTTATCACCTCGCCTTCATATAAACCGCCAAGACATCTGCGAAACTTCATGTTGTAGATGTTCATGGGCTTCGGTCAGTCACTTAACATCAGGTGAACCGCATACCCCGCTTGCCTGCTATAACATAAAAAAAATAATAATATATTAGTAAACTTTTTAGTTAGAAAATATAGAATCATACAGGAGCTCGCCTCGTTCATTTCAACCATCAAAGGAGGTCTAATATTTAGATTTAAGGTAATCTCTAAACCCTTCTCGTGAAATTAAAACCAACCGATCTGTAAAACTGTTTCTATTTGTAAGCTATCAATATTATAATTCGTTTTTATATGTTCTAGGAGAGAGCCATTTTAATAGATTTTGTCTAGTTAGATGTTTTCTTTTCCTAAATTTAAGTTCCTCGTCAAAGAAATATATCAAGATAGTATATCTACAGATACGTTACTTAAAATTGGTTATTTTTATATGAATACCTTGATACATTTTAATTTTTATCTAGAGATAGACGCCTTTCAAGATAGTGTCGTTTCAAAAATTATATTGAAGTGTCTTACTAAAACAAGACGTTTTTATTTTTAGACGATCAATATCGCGATACAATTCGTTGATTATTTGTTGTCCAGAGGTAACCAACCTTTTTCAATAAATTTATATATATCAAATTTACTTAAATGAAACGTGCTTCTATTTGTAGACGATTAATATCGCGATGGTTATTTGTTATCCAGAAGCAACCAACCCTATTCAATAAATATATATTTTTTAAATTAAACTTAAAGGTCTTACCATAAGATCGGTTACCTGTGAACGTGTTTCTATTTGTAGACGATCAATATCGCGATACAATTCGCTGGTTATTTGTTATCCAGAGGTAACCAACCCTTTTCCGTGCCATTTGTTCGTGGGAACCTATTCCGATCGTAATGACGCATTTAACCAGAGATTAAGTGCCCGATTTGTTAACCTTAGTTTTATATACGAATTCGGCAAAATAACAGTAATAACAATTTCGTGCAAATATAACGTTGTGTTTGACAATGTTCATATTAATATTACCGTTTATTTGTCCAAATATGTTATGAGAAAATCTGTCTTTATTTATTTGTATTTCATACAATCTGAACAAACACTAATAAAATTAATTCATCCTCCTATTATAAATGTGAAAGTCTGGATTTTTCAATGTTTGTTTGTCGATTACGTTGCAAATATTCAATGGATTGTGATACCATATCATATACAAATAGGCTCTCAGCTAAATTAGGCGATACCTTTAATTGATATATGGACCCTGAATTAAATGCGAGTGAAGCTGGGGACAGAAGCTAGTTCGAAAACAACAAGCAACTTACTATTTAAATTTGCATTGTCAACAAACCAGCAGAAAGAGAAACAAGATAATTTAAATACACCACTAAGCTAAATTGCCAAACGCAATTACAAAATGGAAGTTGTAATTAAACGGATGGTTCTAGAACAATCACAAATTATTTAATAACCTAAAATACTAGCGTTGACTTTCAAAATGGATTCAAAACCGGGGCAACTATTGACGTTGCAAGACAATGACTCACTTTGCAACAATCTTTCTTCATGTTATATTCAGGGATGGCCTGTTACATTGTGTGAGAACTAAGGTTCAATTTTTTTACCAGTTTTTAGGAATGTGTGACGTCATTTTACTTTAAAATGGGTAGATGAAGTGATGTCATACTGTTGGTCTAGTGGTTGCATCTTTGGCTACCGATCGAGGGGTACCGGGTTCAGTTCCCGGGTGGGACAAAAAATATTATGGAGAAAAAAATATATTTTCGAACAAAAAAATCTCAGTAGCAGCCCTGAGTCTGGGGTTTGGTGGTGTTTGTACACCCCCGTGCTTTTCAAGTTTTAGACTCTGAAACCTCGCTTCGCACGGTCCAGTAATAAATGCATTGTCAATTAGGTTAAATTTTATTTCAGTTTTTAGAAATGTGTGGGGCGCTGCTGTTTAAAAGTAAATAAACTGATGTAGTTCTATTAAACGATGTAGTAACTTAAGTATTATTCAAGTTTCTTTTACGATGTTTGAATGCACTATAAGCACATTTCATTGACACTAAAGTTCCCCATCAGAGAATTGAATGAAATATTAACATTTAAAACGTGCCTTTGGTCTTTATTCAGTATTTATAAACAGTTTTCGAGTAATTTTAGGTTTGACACCGTAAGATTCACATATTTTTTGCTATTTCCCAAATTACACATGAAAATGACATAGTAAAGAATGAATGTCTCTTGCTTCTCAAAGTCACTTTATCGTTTGTAATAATATTAGTTGTATTGGGATGGTTCTTACTTACTGTTATTTAACTTGGTGTAGACCACAGATTAGAGAATAAAAGCCAGATGGATTGTCATGATGGATTTGCTTTTCGGCGTCACTTGAGTCTTCGGAACACACCATCTGCCTTTATTCTCTAATCTGTGGTGTAGACCAACAGTTTCGGACTGGAGGTCCTTCATCAGGGGGTGTGAGACGTTTTAGCGGTCACGTCTCTCCTCGCAGTAAAAACCACACCAAAACAACTAATTATACGATGTCTTAATGATATTGTTTATACCTAAAAATACACAGAAGATATCCAATAGCTTATTTCACAATTTCTTTTGTCAAAGCATGTTAGAACGTTAGGGATGACAATTATTACAATGGCCAGGGATTTTGGTATTTTATTTTTATTATCTGTATACGTTTCCGAGATATAATCACGTAATTCATTGATTTTAACGATGTAGTGAAATTACCAAAAACGCACACTCACATTTTTTGGAGTTAGTAACATGATTCACCATAATTTATTTTTACGGTGTATATTATCAATTCTGATATTTCTGTTCTTTTCTTTTGAATGATTGTCTTATAACTTCGATAAAATGACATCTAGTTTAAAACAGAAGTGTGCCTTGAATAATCAAAACAAATAACTCAGAACTTCGACTAAAATTACATAAAATAATGAAGAAAGGCAAACCAATTTTACTTTGATATTATACAATTCAATCACTTTCTGCTCGTAGAAACTGATAACGAATCGGTTTCAATGTCAGGGAATTCCCCTCGTATAAAATTTCACAGCTTTTTGAAGATCTTGGTTGTTTGAATATTAGTAGAAGGTACACTTGGATAATAAAATTATCTAACTAAGATTATACTGTCATGTGTAAAAAATTATTGACTACTTGCAATCGAGTTTGAGCTGATTAAAAAAAAACCAAACGGTCAAATTCGAGTTGGACTCGTGCGTGCACGAAGGGATCCGTACCATTATTGTATAGGTAACCCCATTAATATTCTATTTTTTTTTTTTAGTGTTAGTTATTATACCGGTAACAATACATAGTTTGTGAAAATTTCAGCCTTCTAGTTAACACTGTTTGTGAGATACAACATGGTGACAGACATACGGACAGGCTTTTTGAGCCTGAGGGGTTCTGTGACTAAAAGGTAAAAACGGCTGCAAAACTCATATTATTGTTTGGATTGTGACATTATGCACTAACCGCCGTTTTCAATAATGTATTAAATATAATAGACATTGTTATCTCAGATCATATGACGTAAGATTGACAAAATTCATAGCAAAGGCGACAGCATTTTGAAATCAAAGTAAGTGCAAATAGATTTGTCTGACTTTAGTAAGCAAAACAAAGGATAGATAGAATATTGAAAATGGCCGTAAGGCAATAATTTATATTGATAGTTTACAACTTCAACCCAAATTATAAAGAAAGAAAAAACTCATAAAATAATAAAAGACAAAGCAATTCTTTGACCGCAATATTATGCAATTCAATCGCTCTGAGCTCGTAGCAATACTTTGATAACGAATCGGTTTCAATGTCAGGGAAACTGGAATTTTTCTATTATTGGAGTTTCCCTTAGACAGACACGTGTCTCACAGTTTCTATAAAATCGAGTTTCTATTTGGGAATTTCGATAGAATCTATATAGGAACTAATGTATATAATAATTGCGAGCATATTATTTTCCGCAGCTCAACGTCCAGCACCTATTTTGCGTATATAGTTATGTAATTATTGAAGAATAAAAAGCTGATTTGCGGCATTGGAACGAGGAACCCAAATCTTCGTATGTGTGTAGAGGTGCCAACGTCGCTAGTCTACGTGTCTCGTGTGATATATGTCATAAAAGCTGGAGATGTTTCTGAAGACCGGTTTGCGACTGCGAGTAGAACAGCTAGAGTCGCCATAAAGTCAGCTTCAATTCCTTCGTAGTGAGAGTATCGACTGCCCAGCTAAGTATTTACATGCACGGAGTTCTGGACGCAGGGAACTCCCTATGTTTTTATAGTATTTCGGATTCGCGAGCCCCCCGGACTCGCCTCACACGTAGGAGTCGTAATGTGTGATGTTAGTATTAATTTAAGTGTTTAGTTTTATGGGCCGTAGTTTTAAATTATTTAAGATCTTTTGACTATAAGCCATATGGCGACGGGTTAGAATACGTGAGTCGTCACCTCATTTCTTCCCGTAGGTATCGCAAAAGGGGACAAAGGTTAATTCTGCTACATAAAATCTTCAATAAGTTCGCACCGGTGAAATTACCATCCCCGCAGCAGCAGATCGGTGTGAAGCAGTATTATCTATCATACGGTAAGCGGGGCCCGGAGGCATGTATTCCCGTCCCATTCCTCTCCTCTTGTTCTACTCCTCTCCGAATTTCCCATCATTAATCCTCTTGATCTTATCTCGATCCTTCCTTCAAGCCGGCAAGGCATATGCGACATGTTATTTAAAATAATAAAGAAAGAATATTAATAAACATTTATGTTCGTTGCGTAAATAGAAAATCATCCGGAGCTTAGAAACAAAGGAAGAAAAAGAGAAACAAATTTAAATTAAATAATAATAAAAGACAAAGCAATTCTTCAACCGCCATATTATGCAATCGCTAACCGATACTTCTGTTCATTGCTTTTGAATTTTTATTTTATAACTTCGATAAAATGACATCTAGTTTTTAAAAAAGAGTGGTGCCCTGAATAATCAAAACAACTAACTGAGAACTTCGACTAAAATTACATAAAACAATAAAGGGAAGCAAAGCAATTCTTCAACCGCGATATTATGCAATTCATTCGCTCTCAGCTCGTAGCAATACTCTGATAACGAATCGATTTCAATGTCAGGGAATGTGGAATTTTTCTGTTATTTTCCTTAGACAAGTGTCGCACGGTTGTTTAAAGATCGCGTTTCTATTCTGATTGTAGCTATATGTTCGTATTGCGTTTATTTTTTACTGAGCAGAGTCGACATGGCCTTAATAGTAATAGTAAGCATTAATAAATCGTCTGACGATATCTAAAGTATCTAGCTCCTCGTGAGCAACTAGTTATTTTTATACGCCATAGTAAATATATGTTTAAAGGACTCATTTATTTACTAGTTGTACCCAAATCTGAGTGAAATAAATAAAACTGAATTGCCGATAACGAACCGGTTTCAATGTCAGGGAATCTAGTACTCACGGTTATTTAAAGATCGTATTTCTATTTTGGGAATTTATTTGAATCGAAATTGGAAATAGTAAGAGTAATATTAGTTTCTATGAATAATTGGCTGAAAGTAATAAAAGTATGGTAAGGTAACGGTAAATATTTTTTTTTTCAAATAGAGCTAGTATTTGTACTTGGTTTGACGTTAAATTGTGAAAGAGCTGAATTAAAGGAGAATTGCATATATTTTAGTATTTGCCAAAACTTCATTTTTTTCTTTAGTACTTGCAAGTAACTAGCGAAGCATTGACCTTCTCCTGTTAATCTTTTCGCAATGCTGTTATCATAATTAATCATTTCAGAAAAAAGCTAAACAAATAGATAAAATACGTTTACAAGTAGTGTTTGATTGTCAAAATCTAACACTATTCGAGGCCAGACATCTATAAAATTATGTATTTCTTAAGATGTACTTAAGCAAAAAAATTGCAAATATTTGAGTCATATACTAAGTACATACTGGACCATAATCAGAAAAGGTTCTCCAAAGTGAGATTCAGCTGATAACCCTATTATACTATGGCTAAGGTACGGTTCTTCCATCTTCCCAATAAAAAAGGTCCATATAAGGATGCATTTTTGAAGAGTCTTAGTTTTTAGTTGTACCTTGGATAAAGATTTTTTTTTTGAACGACATTACTGACTTACTAAAAATTATCTAATATTTATTATAAATTATCATGTCTTGAACTTGAGTCTATTTTGATCTAATCTTTAATATTCAATTAAAAATATTTTGCTATTTTAGCGTATTTAATATAATATTTCATAAAACAAATTTTATGATTAGTCGGAAACCTTACCTATAAAGTAATATATTGTCAGTAATTAAAAAATATATATTTTTGTAATACTCGAACTAACCTACTATTATTATAAATTCGAAAGTTTGTGAGGATGTATGTATTTATGTACATACATATGAAACAAATATACTGAACCGATTATGATGAAATTTGCCATACATACAGGTAAGGGTTCAGAATAATATAAAGACTAGTTTTAATCCCGGGTAAAACCGCGGGGCGCGACTAGTCTCGTATAAAACGATAGCAAAATACGCGTTCTTTTAAAAATATGTCACTCAATGGTATGGTTTTGGATGACATAACATTAAAGACATAATATATGCATATTGTTTACAAAAAAGATGAACCAGCCATACTAAGCCGGTAAGTCACAGTATTTTATAATGGGTTGGCAACCCTACTAATAGGACGGTATTTTCAGTCCAAAAGGAGCTTTAAATCGTTAACCTCAGGACTTAAGTTTGCGGTTCATCTTAGTGAGATTATTCGCATTATGTTAGTGGATTTACATAATTACTTTTCTCTACAGCTTACTCCGTGAACATTAAGTTTGGACTTAAAGTTTATAAGTATGCTATAATAAATTAGCTCTTGTTTTATCTTATTACCTTCGTTAGTCCGTCACTTGTAGTACGTGATACTTCTGTTTTTAATTTTATTTTTTAGTAATACCACAAGTGGTCTTCGATCTTTTACATAGATTTAATGGTCATATGTTAATCAAAGTATCAATAAAGTATCCTATTATTATTTTAAATGCAAAAGTTTGTAAGGATGTATGTATGTTTGTTTGTTACTCTTTCACGCAAAAACTACTGAACCGATTATGATGAAACTTAGGTAGTGCTCCAGAACAGGTCGAGGAATTGGTTTCAGATACAAATATCTGGCACCGTGACTCATGATGCTATTAAATTGTAACTTTCAACCGACTTCCCAAATAAACGAGAGGGTTATAATTTTGGGCGCATTTCTTTGTGTTAGTTTCACTTGCCGGTGCAAAGATATATCAATATAACTAGTGCCGAAGCATACACGTCTTCTACTTTTAAAATAAGAATTTTTTTAGAAAGTTTATTCATCTTTCTCTTATCTATGGTATATCTGTTCATGTATGAGTACATTTATTAGTGGCAGAATGAAGACACTCTGATAGGCAAAGCGTGTGTATTATATCTTGTATTTATTATAGTGTCTATTTTGTTATACTAATAACTATAATACATTATTCTATTAAGGTTGGAGATTCCTCACGGGAGACGGCCCTTCCTCATGTTAGCCTTGACGAAGCTTATTTCGACATTATGCGGGTGTGTTGGCGCAGTGGAAATGAGTATCTATTGCGCTAGGAGTTGCAGGTTCGAATCCCACGGGCTAAACATTATAATGCTACCTACATTTTCTAAAGTCCAGGAGTAATTTATGTATAGCATGTGTGTATTTACAAAAAGAAGTTTAAGTATGATTATCTGAAAAAAGCTTCCATATATTTGCTAAGCTTTGCTAAGTTTGCGACTAGATGGCGCTGTGTTAGGTATCGCAGATATTTATTTACTTTTAATGTGTCCTATTTCAAAATATAGTTCAAAGTATGTGTGCAATATTTAGTATACAAGAGCGTATAACCGCCAGCGATAGAATATTTAGCACCAATAAGAAACTTTATTACTTAATCAAAGTTTTATCTGTTCCTATACTTAATAGTCGATATTAAAGTTGAAATAAATGATCGATTGAAGTAACGTCTGCGAAGTTTCAAGCTTAAGTTTTATCGTTAAGAGACATAGTCAATCATTAATTAACGGTTGATTGATTCTTTTAGTAAAGTGAACGATGTTATGGGCACTTGAAGCTGTGATATAAGAGTTAATAATTTGACCTTTACAGATATTTTTATAAATAAAAAGAGGAAGGGATCCTTCCCTTGACAGATATATACCTCCTGGTCATATAGGTGAATATCTGTCCGAGTATATCTGGAGATAGATTATATACATTAGGAAAAATCTTCAGTACATGAGCGAAATCGGTCGGCGGGAAAAAAAGATATGGGGGAGGGGTCGATTAGGTATTTTTATAGAAATATAGTCGAGTGTGATATCAAATGGTCTGGATATATACATCTACTTTTTACCTAATTTGGTAATATTAAAATTGTCAATAAATCAATAATTTATAATATTTACTTAGCTTAATATATAAATACCTATAGATAAAATTAAAAATAATTTGTACTATTACTGAGGTTTCATCCCTTTAGCGACGAAATTTGGTTTAATACCACATCGAAATCTTAGACTTGGCTTAGATGAGGGTTAAAGCTTATAAGCCCTTGAGGATTTGGTTAAGGTGAGGGCATGATTAATATGCTGATAGTAACGGTGAATTTACAGACACGAATAACAAAAATAATCAGTTAAACTGTATTCGTCGCATTTGCTTAAAAGGCCTCGCCCCGCGCTTTCACCAGTGTATGTAACGTCTGATCCCGTGGAAATTCTGGAATTAAAATCGCCTATATGTTATTCTGGATCCTTACCTATATGAATACCAAGTTTCATCACAATCGGTTCAGTAGTTATTGCGTGAAAGGGTAACGAACACACATACATACATCCTCAAACACTTTCGCATTTATAATCTTAATAGGATCACGTAAAGCTCCAAAAAAACGCTACTATCTAAAGCTACATCAACTATCAATAGAGGCAAGAATCCATTAAACGATCTTAAATATAAATATACGCCAGCAATTTTTCCTTTATCTTTCCGACCCGATTCCCAATAGCACAAAAGTGCCATTTAGGTACACCCAATAAAAATGTTCAAGCCCTACATTTGAAAACTTCGTCCAATATTCTTAAAGTTATCGCAGAAAGTGCTTTTATCGTTCAATTTCTTCACGATTCAATTGACAGAGAATCAATTGCATCGAAATTAAAATTTCATTTGGTTTTCGCCCCTCGAGTTCTTGAGCCAAGTTTGGAATCTCGCGGGAGGCAGTTCGATAGAACAATCGCTATCTTAGTTTGGCAACCAATTACTCTAAGGTTGTATTGAATAAATTCTATATTCAATTAGTGGTAATGAGTAACTTTCCAGACTATAAAAGTTCAACATATGACCGTCTGAGCTGTACATCAATATGTATCAATTAAACCTTTCAAATTATATTATTTTAGGTGCAATTTGTAAATATATAGAGTTATATGCTATATTTTGTTAGGGTTTAATGTAGTATAAATATGTGTTATTTTATACCAAGTTTCTTCACAATCAGTTCAGTAGTTTCTGTGTGAAAGAGTAACAAAAATACCTATACACCGATCCTCTCAAACTTTCACATTTATAATATTAAGTAAGACTAGCGTGTATCTATAAAATCATATTATCAAAACATTTGAACAGTCACTATTAATTTCATTTAAAAACAAAGTTTACTTTAATAATATTAACATAAACAATTTGTTTCTTACATTTAAATACATCTCACATATGAATTATATTTAAAAGTGTATCTCCAGAATATGAAAACCTAGTCAATTATAGAGGAAGCAAAACAAATAAAGTCATGTAAGAGGAAATACTTTAATTAACATACCAGAAATATTTAACATTGAAATAGTTCACGGAATCCTTATATATCACTGTTTCCAGGATTTGGCTTACAGCCAGAAAGTTTAATATGTTTTGGAATAGAAAAGTAATGCATTTTAAATGAACTAAGCTTTGTAATGTACACTCGTAGTTGAAATTGTGTTTATTATATTGTGAAGTATAAATACATTATTTTTCACGCATTTACAAACAACATTATAAACTAATTTAAATACGATAGTTGACGGTTTGTTAATTGGCGTTTTAATTCAGTCTTATTCATTTTGAATTAAAGACTTGTCATTAAGAACACATTTCGCATAATATTACTACTTATTGTTTTGAACTTCTAACATTAACTTAATATTATTAATGGGAAAGTTGATATGTTTAGATGTATGGATTTTTGTATGTCAATCACGCCGCAATTACTGAACGGATTTTGATAAGATTTCGTATACAGGTAGGATATTAGATGGATAAGTTGATAGGTAGTTATTTAATAGACTAGATTTTTAAACTGTTAAAATAAACTGTATTGAACGATGTAATAACATTGTTTTAGCACCGCATTCTAATTTTCAATTCGTACGTAAACACAAACTGTTGTCATAGATGATACATTATTGTATGAAATCTAGTTTTTGTGTGTGTTTCTCCGCCTCGCTTTCAGAGACAAAGGAAAAATACACAGGCAAATGTGAAACATCTTTTTTGGTATAAAAGTTGGATATAAATAAGTGAGCGACCGTAATTCTTTCACCCGCATCTTTTTTCTCAGAAACCCTAATATTATCTTACATTCGCGATGGTTTCAAATCAAAACAACAAATCAGCTGTATAGGCTATACCTAAAGTCATGACTTGAGCTTACCATCAGACAATATCCTAACCAAATACGTGCTCTAAAAACCAATGGGGCAAAAACAAACTTACTGTACAATAATGCCCCCTAAAAGTGAACTAGAACACTCCTTATATCACTTATACCCGATTTCTAACTCACTTTAACGTTATTGTATCTGTTCAATAGCACTGAAGTCCGGTAACTAAGACAATCGTTTCTGAGCAACGCAGCACAGTCAAAATTCGTCAGAAATTTGTTGTAGAGTAAACTTTAATGAAACCATGACTGTTGATAATACTCAGAAACCGTCATAAAACATAAGAATTCCTTGTTGAAATTCATATCATAAGTGAAAACAAATCATTTACATTTCTACATGAATAACACTTGAATTCATTGGACATTTGATTGGGTTTGACCTTTTTCCTTTTCTAGAAAGTTCCGTGAATAAAACAGAACTGGGCTGTGATCATTTGGTTAGCTGGTCTGATAGAGGCGGTGACACGAATACTCAAATACTAAATTGATTGTGCGGCTTTGGGTAAGAAAATTGCGTCTTTGGGTAATTTCCATTGGTTGAAATTGTGGTAGAAATGTTGTGGTTGATATTGAATTTATAATAATATTATAAAGTGGAAATAATAATTTTCTTTTTCTGTATATGATATGAATTTACGCATACTATTAGGCATAATGTTAAAACGTGGTTTATTCCACGGAGTATGAATAGTGAAAATTATGACCAAAAATGTTATTAATAAAAATGAGGCCCATATACCCATCCCAATTCTCTCCCGTCCTGTTCTAGTCCTCTCCCAACTTCCTATCATAAATCCTTTCCTTATACCCTCCCCTTCCTTTAAGCCGGCAAGGCATCTGCAACATGAAATGTCGGGCTGCGGTCAGTCACTTAACATCAGGTGAACCGCATGCCTGCTGTAACATAAAAAAAATGAGCATGTAAACTAAAATATTCACACTTAAACGTGTATTAATTTGATTAAGTTTAACCTTTCTCCTTTTATAGCAAAGTTCCGTGAATAAAAGAGACTTGGGCTCTGATCATTTGGTTAGCTGGTAAAGGCGGTGACACAAATACTCAAGTTCTAAATTGATTGTGCGGCTTTGGGTAAGAAAATGGTGTCTTAGGGTAATTCCTGTTGGCACTTCTCCAGTATACAATTCACTAAAATTCTTGCTGTGTTTGATATTTAATATAACCCAAAATATAAGGATTTTCATATTTAGCGCATAATTTTTTTACAGTACATTCAGAATACGTGCCTTGTCATGTTGAATGTTTCATTGAAAATTATTTTTTTTTTATTAAACGTATAGGCATAAGTATCCGTGCGACGACGGGTTAGAATACGTGTGTCGCCACCTCATTTTTACCCGTGGGTGTCGTAAGAGGCGACAGAGGCTAATTCTGCTGCATAACATCTTCAACACCGTTCAACAAGTTCACACCGGTGAAATTACCAAGCCCCCTGCAGAAGATCAACGTGAAACAGTATTACACTGTGTTTCGTACAGTGAAAGGCGGCTCGGAAGCCAGTTTTCCCATCCTATTCCTCTTCCACCCTGTTCTACTCCTCTCCCAACTTGCCATCAAGCCTTCAAGGCATCTGCGACACTTTGATGTTGTTTATCTTGGGTTGTAATCAGTCACTTAACATCAGGTTCACCTGATGCTCCGCTTGTCTTCTCTAGCATAAAAAATTGGTATATCAACATTTTTAAGACAAATTCATTGTTAAATATCTTGCCCAAGATCGATCGTGGTCATTGATTGAAGTAACGTTAAGTGTTCATCTTCATTAAAATAATCATAATAGGTAATTGACATTACAAAACATTATAAAACATTTTTACGTGATTATGTACGTGTTCTGAATATCCTGTAAAAGATATGCATTGGATATGAAAGTCCTAAAACTTCAAGTATGCTGAAAAAAAATCTCTGTAGTGATATCTAAACTTTTTTTAACGAACTCTTATGATCGTTAGAAGTGCTTATAATTTAATTAAACTTTTCGAGACTGGCAAAAAACTACGTTGAAAACTTATATTGGAATAATTTTACTAAGCTAGATTAATTTGTAAGTAAATATTTATATTTCAACATTAACGAAACTTTTTATAGTTATTTGAAAATATATTATCATTGGCATGACTGGTAAACGTGCCCCTTTTTAAGTATTTTGAAAAGCATGCCTAAAACTAGTATTTTTCAGTTTCACATTAAGTTTTTAAGGAATTAAATTATATTAAATTTTATTATTTCAGTTAGGTACTATTTTTGCTATTACTTCTGTCTTTAAGGTTGCCTGGAAGAGAGCGCTTAATAGCAAGGCCGCCTATTGTTTTTATTTTATTTCTGTATTTTTATTCCCATTTTTGTGTGTGCAATAAAGTTATTTTCATTTCATTTCATTAAAAAGTGGCAACTATTCATTAATTACACAGTTTTCAATTCGTTATAACACTCGTGATAACTGAAAACAAGGACGTTCTCAATAATACGAAGGCGTGTAAAACAGAAATATTAATTGTTAGCTGCGAGTGAAAATTAGTTCAAGAGGCAAAAAACGACCTGAAAATTGTACCAATTGCTACTATTGTATCGACAGAGCGAAGCAAGTTTTTTTAGTTGAAATGGCCTGGAAATTATACGTATGTGACTAAGTTTATACGACTTTTGGAGTTGGAGTCGAGATGGTCTGGCGACTGTGTGTTTGTATGTTTATATGTTTGTTATATACAAAGTTTGTCCGATATTATCTCGAGTATTGTTTGTCTGATTTTGATAAAAATTTGGTGGAAATTAGTTTATAGAAAAAGAAAATCTTGACTTCGAAAATGAGCGTAATCGGTACGAAGCTTACGAACAAAAATACCGGAATGTGGTTTCAAATGAAAGATCTTGATGTATATATTACCACGCGAGGTGTAGTTCAGGGCGAGCCACTAGTAATTTAAGGGTCGATATTTCGATTGTTAAAAATTTTACGTGATGTCTATAATTCGTTCAAGCAAAATAAAGGACATACTCAACAATCCTACAAAACGTGTAAACAGAAATATTGTTGATTCGAAAATTCTACGAATTGCTTGTATTTTAATATTCCGACTGTTATGAAGTCTAGGTATTATTAAAAAAAGACATGTAAGTTCAAAAAATTAAAATTTGATTTATTAAAAATGGCAACATCGGTAACATTGTGTCTATAATTCGTTATAACCGAAATTAAGGACCCTCAATAATCCTACGAAACGTGTAATCGTGTAAATAGAAAAAATGTTAGCGAGTGAAAATTAGTTCAAGGGGCAATTTGAAAATTCTACGAATTGCTCGCAAGGCTCGTGCGAAGCCTTTACAAAGGTTAGTATTTCATGCAGAATTCCATTGTGCTAAGTCAGATCGGAATTAAACGGGAAAATAAAGTTCTATGCACTTAAAATCTCGATATAGATGAAGTACTATTTAATACTCATTCGAATCGGTTACTATGATATGAATTTTAATAGTATATTATGAAAATATTTGACTAAGGAAAATGTACAAATTACCATATCTCGTTTTTAGATTGAAACTACGATTATATGGGTCTCCAGTGGCAAATTCCACGAAGATTCATTTCACTTGTTTATGTAAAAAAAATTAAACACAATATACCAAACAAAAAGAGTTTGTCAAAAGTTTCTACGAGTTAATACACAGTGTTATTTTTTTTTAATTATACTGTCTTTTAATTATTATATGTAGTTCTTACAATTTTCTTTCAATATATGCATGCATTGTTTGCCTCTAACAGTTTATTACATTGGAGAATGAATAAGTTACCTTGTAATATTTTAGAGTGAAAAAAAATGTTAATAAATGTTGGTAAACCAATAAAATAAAAAAAAAAAAAATTGGGAGTAACTTATATTTATATGGTTGCTATTAAATTACTTATTTAAGTTGAAATTAAAATAAGGATTACATTAGTTCCAAGAACAATTTGGAAGATCCTCGAATTGTTCCAAACGCAGAACTCTATTGGGCTAATTCAGAATCGGGATTAAAGGGGTAAATAAAGTTTCATGTTCCTAAATCCGTATTAGGTAACCGTGGTGAGCTAAGCTCTTACGCTTGTTAAGACTTGTTCGTGTTAGACAATATCTAAATTAATTTAACTTGATAATTGAAAAAACTTTGTTTGGTCATTTTATATGAAAAAATTAAATTTAAAACTCAAAAGTTACTGACTGTCTGGCATAGTGATCTATCAACGCACATCGCCCAGACCATTGCACGAAATGAAATTGTTATCACGTAGGCATCCGCTAAGGAAGGATTTTAATCAAATCCCACGGGAACGGATATACGCGTGTGAAACCGCGGGGCACAGCTAATATATTATAAAGTGCAAAAGTGAATTGGTGGCGCAAAAACTAGGTGCATTTGAAAAATTTTATGTAATTACGATAAGTAGGTTCATAAAGAAGGATATATATATAGGTTACATTACATAACTAAGCGGGGAAAAACGCATGGCACAGCAATTAAAAGAAAATTAAGAACGAAATGAATATGATTGCGGAGCGCTTTATTCTATTTCACGTAAAATAAACTTTTAGTAAAATCTGAAATAATATTGAAATACGTTTACAAAACCTTTTGTTAAAATATCACATAAAACATACATCCCAATTTTTGCAACGAACTTTTTGAATCGCATCCATCGGATAAATTGAGAATATTAATCAAATGAATTAAAAATATTGCCAACGAATTGCTTACTAAAATAAATCGTTAGTTTCAAACACCGAACGTGTTGTATTTCTATAAATGGTTTTATTTTAACGGTATAATAAATCACCAAATCTACCCTCTGCTATTGATTCCAAAACGTCATTTGAATCGAGATCTGTCACTGAGTATAGATTTAATCGATTGCGTAAATGCGGTGAATAGGTGTCTTGAGTAACGATTGACATTTGAATTTTTAATTGTCCCGTACTTGTTATAATTTAGAATGAAGATGATCTTATGATAGCTATTTAAAAATCAGTAATTTTACTAAAATATTTGACGATGCGCGGTGAAATGGAGTGATGCGAAACATTAAAGACAAAAGTAAGTTTTGATTGTCGTTTCAATGATTAAAACTAACTAACTAAAATAAATCGTTAATTTCAAATATCAAACCTGTTGTGTTGCTATAAATAGGTTTATTTTAACGGTATAATAAACAAAGGTACAATTTATACCTTCGGAATTCCGATAATCGAACTTGTCAACCCTTATCTTATAGAAATTTTAATTGCTTATCATGTGAGCAATGGGACTGTTAGTCCTTCTGATATTTTTGGTTTGTTTTGTGATAATTTAAAATTTAATTCTGTAATTTTTATATTTTGTATTGATACTTTTTGATGAATCTGCGTTGAAAGTCTCAGAATGTTAACTGTTTTTAACTATTTCTTTCAGCGTTGTGAAGAATTTCTATATGTATAATCGAAAATGGTTTTTATTTCGTAAATAAAGATGAGATGATTATGAGTAAGCTTAAATTCGTCCTTAGATACTTCTCTGTACGGAGTTTGCTTCTCGATAACTATTTACAGGGGAGCCACTGAAAATTGGCGCTCCACTCCATTAACTTTTGCAGCAAGGGCTGAGCGCAATGCCCCATTCCATACTTGCATAACCACTTGCATAAGTTGCTCAGGCCTTTATCTCAACATTCTTCTTTTACATGTCTGTTACTTGTATTATGTCAATTTTATTTACTGTTCAGTGTTCATTGTGACCATATTTAGCTATGTTGCAATATAACAATTTTTAATGTGTTGTAGCTGTGCTTTTTTGTATTATGTCATATTATATGACGTGTTTGTACTATGAACTAATGTTATCGTATTTGGATTTCAGTTTTGTACTTATGTCAATAAAAAAATTGTATTCTATTTGGTTCGCATTTCATTCTTAACTCTCGTTTGGATCATATTTGTATATGCCAAATTTCCCATTTTCCCAGAAATTTGTCCAACAGCGTCCGCCAGTCGTTTGGTTTGCTAAGTTTGGCACCAGATGGCTCCGTGGGCAACGTCTAGGAAAATTATGTGACATAAGTCATAGCTCTTTAGAGCCAGCATCAAACTGCGATAATCGTTTAAACTTCCTAGTAGAGTAACCGGTGTTTTTAGTGATATGAAGTCTCATATTGGCGTCACATCTTCAGTAAATGGTTTTACTTCAGGGAGCACCTGATAAACTGTGCTCTGCCAAAGTGCAAAATAATTGGTCACTAGAGTCCAAGGATCCCTTGTTTTAATTTTGGGGTCTATTGGATTGGATATATGGATGTTTAGATGTTTGTGTGTCAATCAATACTTTCACACTTGTAATATTAGTAGGTTAATAATTATGTGATTTTGCCCACACTGATGCATAATTTCAAGTCGGCAAATATTCAAATCAATTTCTTGAAAATAATAAACATCTCAACATACTATAAAGTAAAGGTAAAAAATTCATGTGAAAATTTAGTACATTCTTTATTGTTTAGCAGCAAGATGTCTATTCTCTTCTATTTAACGGGTAAAACTATCTCCGTTGTTTTGTATGAATATTACAATTGTATTTCTCTAAGTTATGATGTTTGTATGTCAATTATACTACGAAATTTCGTTTATCAGATAGGTTATTAGCTGCATTAGGTTACCTTTTATTGATTTATACACCCCGGTTTTAATGCAAACAAAACCGTGGGCAGAAGCTATTATTTTTGAAGCAACAACAATCACGCTTGTACACAACAAAAAGGAGCATAAAACGTTAGCTGTGTGTTTAATCTGACCCGACCAAGTATCATAATTATCCTTACAGACCGCCGTAAAATGGCCGCCCGTGGTAATAAACTCTTTTTATAGCTTATACGATGTCACTTCTACTTCTCCATTAGCACTTGCAAAGTAAGTGGGGATAACGTTCGCGTGATAATTAAGTGTTTGTAGAGATATTGAATTTTATGATGCTGCCCACGTTGAGGGTAATCTACGGAGTTTTATTGGGTAAGGCGCTTGCATTGGATGGGTTATATTATCACAGTTTTTCGGCGTTTAAGTGATTAGATGGTTGCACTTACTATAGACTCACGTTGTAATCGATCAGTGGGTTAAGCTATGTGAGGCGCGGTCAGTGTTTGGATGGGTGACCGTTTAGTAGCATTTGAACTGAGAGGCATCGGAGCGCGCTCTATAAACGCTTCGTAACTAAGACAAGATATATTATGTCAAGGTTTTCATTTTCTTAGTAAAGTGTTGTAATTTTATCCAAAAAATTAAATTCTACCGGAAAAGAAATTCAATAAAATAATTTCAATCCTCTTTGCCCAATATTGTCTTTATAGTTGTCGCGAATTATTATAGCATCAAGATTAGAAGCTTGCATCTTCTTTCTACAAAAAGGAGAGATAGACAAAAAGATTGTTAACACCCAATGTTGTCTTAATAATAATTGCGTGAATTATTATAATATGAGGATTAGATGCTTGCATCTTCTTTCTATAAAAATAAGAGATATTCAAAAGAAATCGCAAGTGGACACATCTTCATTTCTAACTATTCCCAAATACGTTCCCATTGACAGTCGTGAAAAATGTCGCCCTCGTTAAAATAATATTAGCGCGCGTAAAGGGCGTCAGGCGGAACGATCTCGAAGATAAGATTCGATACCAGCTCGATTGATGACCAGATTGTGGATCTAGATGGAAATGACTTGCGTGAACGATCCTTGCCAAATTAATTGCTAGGGGAATTGATATTTTGTGAGTTGGATTAAGACGAGTTAAGGTTACAGAATAAAGACTTGTATAGAATATCAAGTCTTTGAATATTAAGAGTCTGTATGAGGTTAAAATGTATTTCAACCTAGTCAAATAAATTTTGAGATGATTTTCAACGACTCATCATGACTTTTGACGACCTGATTGGCGCATTGCATGTGGCGATGGTCTATTGCGTCGGTGGGTGTGGGTTCGATCCTCACGAGTAGAAAATTATTATGTGACGAACATTGTAATTTTCTATCGTCTGGGTGTTTATCTAACTATATGTATGTATATTTTTACAAAAAAATATGTTTAAGTATATCAGTTATCTAGTTCAGGCTTTGCTTAGTTGTTACTAGATGGCGTAGTGTTAGATGTCCCTGAATATTTATTTAGATTTTGAATCGAGCATGATCAGAACAAATCTGAAATTTTGAAATTTTTAAGATATTTTAGACCAAGACTTTATTCACCTATTTCAAGTTTTTGAACATAAATTTCATTGAATTCAAGAACTAGTTCATTTGAAAATCCCTACACTTATTGAGGACCAATGATTTGTGAAAAGAAAATCTATTCTATTCTATACAATTGAATTCATGTCTCTAAAACGCCTTCTATTGGACAAAAAGACATTTTATTAGAAAACGGCTCACCTAATTTTGCAAAAGGCCGGCGATTTTTCTCTCACTATAATAAAGCAAGGAAAGGACCAATACGTGTCTGAATCATTTATATTTACAATGGGGACGACATTTATAAAGTCAGTGGTGCGGAGAGAGATGCAGAATGGTTTGAGGAAATAGGGTAAAGTTGTGCTTGCCTGTACTACGATATCTTGAGACATACGAATGGAAGCGTAGATTGCTTGTTTATCATAAGGATATATACAAAAGTATGTAACACTCGCAGCGATGTATTTCTAAAGAAATGCCTCATGAGTGATCTCAACGGAATGACTGTTTATACTAGGGATGTTTTAGTAATGTACTAGCTAACAATGTAACGGGGAAGAGTGGATGACAATTCTTACTCAGACCGTTGTTTTTAAATGAAATTGGCGAACTAGTTGTATTGAGACGGTTTATACTCGCTGTTTTTAACTAGGTATAGATCGACAATTTCAGACCGATTTGGAGGTCCTTTATCAGGGAGATTGAGACGTTTTAACGGTCACATCTCTGGTGCGAGGAGAGGCGAAACTGTCGGTCTTCACCAAATTAAAAAACAGTGAGTATAAATTGTCTCAATACAACTAAATAAGCGATGGTTCACTTATCGTTAAATCAATAAATTGGTGAACTAACAGCAATGTAATTAAGCGTGTCGGTTGTCAATATATCTTACAACGAAAAAATAATTTTCTCCTGTTTTGTACATATTTACCGATAATACCAAACACGTAGAAGTAACAACCGTTACTTATATTTATTAGAAAAATATTATCATCATCAAATGTAAGTAGTAGATACATTACTCTATATAAACTATTCAGAACGAGTCTAAACACTTCAAAAATACAAACATCAACATCAATTCCTTAAAACATTCGCAACATGATCTCAAAACATACTTTCAGCATGTCAAAAATATTTACTCGAGTAGTCTGTATCGTATTTTCAATTATGCTGAAACGTCCTTTCATGGATGAGTCGATCCATCTTCAATGCAAACATTGGCTGAGGTCCAGGGCAAACTAAATAAAACTGCCTTTCGACTTGATACAATTACTTATATTTGGGGTTATTGTTTAATCTTAGCGTCCGGCTGCGTCTTGGACGTAATTGTGTTATGTTCGCGTTCGTTCTAATTAACGATTTATAAATTAGTAGAAATTACGTAAGACTGCTTGGTAGATATTTTAAATTTAGAATTCGTTAGTAGAAATGAATCGTAGTAGCTGAAAATTGGCGTGTAACGAACAATAACCGAAGATCGGTAATTTATCTATAAAGTGTAAAGTTGCAACTACATGAGCTGCCTCAGCGGGCTTCCATATTTTTTGTAGACAATGGGGGTATTGTTGTTTAAAATAAAAATATAGAACAGTATTGAACTGTATTTTTTACTGCGAGTGGAGGTCTGAATTTCCATCGCATTCTTCTCCGATAATAAGCCCTTCTTTCACTTATAGCCTTAACTTCCCTTAAGCAGGCAAAGCATCTCAGGTTCATAGGCTGGGTTCAGTAACTTAACATCAGGTGACGCTACACTTGCCTGCTGTAACATAAAAAAAATGCTATAAAATTTATTGTTAGTTATTATTTATATTTTACGGATAGGAGATATTTTTGTTTCATGTTATTGTTTTAGGACAAAGATATTATCAATAATGACTGCGTCCTAAATAAATAATTGAATGATAGTTTCCATTAAACAAACATTTCTTCTTCACATCTTAACTCGTAAGGCACCGATTTCTTGGTTATTAAACTAATAAAGACGTCAAGAAAGACAAGTATATTTTTTCATAAGGTCCTAAACAACTTATTATTTATCGAGTAATAGTAAGTTTGTGGTCCGACACGAAAGATACATTTCGTCCATGAATTCTTTACAAACACTGTCCAGTGACCACATATAAATTACAAAAGTCGACATACATTGAGATAAAAGTCTGTAATAAGTAAACAGGGTGTAAGCAAGCCCCTCCGTAATAGCTATTATCTGTTATCTGGCTTTTCTGCCTCAGGGTAAGCCTGGTAACTCACTTGTCGGGACGGTATGGCCAAAACATTGACTCGTAATGTAATAATGTCCGGGTGAAGTCAACTATCCATTATTAAATACTTTACGTCGTTTAATATTTGATTATTTTTTAATTTTAATCTGTTGTATTGTCCTATTGATTATGTAGCCGTGATTAGTAATATAACATTTTGTTCAGCTTTCTAAGGTCCTGCGAAACAGGCATTTAAGTCTCTGTTTACTTTTCCTGTTTAGTTTATAAAAAAAAACGTATATCTTTTTGGAGCGATAAAGATTTTATTTATTTATTTTAATTCATAATATGAATAACTTATTGTCGGATAACCTTAGATGATAAAGCGTACTCTAGCTGATCTGTTCTACAGTTGATTGGCACAAAAACATCCAAACTTTCAATTTATAATATAAGATGAATGTAATTTTTTATTAATTTTCTATAGTGTTTGATAGATAGATAAGAAATTTATACAGAACAAGGTACACAACACTCTGTTACAAAAGAAAGACAGACAGGAGAATAAACAGGAAAAATTGGAAAACAGCATTGAAAGAGATTGCCTGTTACAGAGGGTTAGGTGAGGTAGTTGTATAGTGTACTACATTCCTGAAATAGGTCTTGACTTAGGCCGATTCCTATAAACAACGGAACGTCACAATATATCAAATACGAATCGTTTTCCTTAACAAGCGATTTTAATCAACCAATCGGAACGATAACATAATAAGTTTTTGTTATTATGTTATCGGCAGGTTATAGATTCGCTTTAGACTTACGCCTTGCAGGTTATTATACTGTCCGTTAGTAAAACGACTCGTTTTATTTTTATAGGAACCAGGCAGTTGTATACCACAGTCATGAGAAAGTGTCACAGATCTTCCGTTTAATATCAATTGCCCGAAAAGTTCTATATTGATAAACGTATTCGGTTTCTCAAATTCTTATATAACTTTACTATGGTTCAAAAGTCGACGCTCAAAGTTTATTCCATTTGAATAACAAGGAAAACCTTTTTTCTTCGATGTCTTTTTAGCTTTCCTGTTCCCGTTGAAAAGGCCGATTTTCTTTTCATTTGTAATATCTTTTATTGTTTTAATTGAAATTATAGAATATTTTCCGTTTTTTTCGATGATTGTTGTTGATTTTGTTATTGAATGGGTAATTTTAACGATTGCCTTTCCTTATAGAATTTTAGACAACGTTAAAAATAAAAATTTTCATATTTATTAATTACCGTCAATGTTATGAGAAACTAATTATAAATAATCTTTTTAAATTTAATATGACTGCCATAATTTAACTAACAATTTAAACTGGTAGACATGGCTAAAATCTATCATACATATAATTTATTTTCTGTTTATCTATTTGTATGGACGTTATTCACGTAAAAACGACACGACGACTTTGTAATTTGTAATATACTTTATGGTAGAGAGTAGGATTTAAAGGATTATTTATTAATTCTTACATGAATGAATGGATTTGGATGAAAGTAGCTAGAGAGATTATTCAAAATCCTGTTATAACGTCGCTATTACAATGCATGATGAACTATACGAATTTTTATTAATATTTTTGTATTTGTTGCAGGAACAAATGAAGACAATACCATTAACAGAAAGTGAGTAATATACCTTTAGTTATAAAATGTACCTATACATTTTTGTTATTTGTTCCAATGATTATTTCCATTCTCATTCCTATTTTTCTTATCATCACTGTCCATACTTTATATACAGAGTGTTTTATGTAGTGACACATTAAAACCAACTTTAGTTCAAAATCGACCCTGTCTCATAAAAATATCTATCAGTTTTTTGTTTCATTTATGCTTCCAAACTTAAAACAATGAGTTTTAGAGTTTTTGTCCGTTTGTCGTGCGTTTGTGCGCACTGACCTCCGAAACGACTAAACCAATTAAAATGCGATTTTCGATTATATATTACGGCAAGTCTCCCAGACGATTTAATGGTTGTTTCATTCAAACCAGTTAACAAACAAAAAATATATGAGGGTTCAATGCGATCCATCAAAAAAGCTGGTGCATAAATAAAATATTACATAAAAAACATACACAAAAAGGTAAATTACGCTAAAAGATAGCTGAAACACAAACATGTTCCATACCTTTATAATAAAATCTACTCCATATAACTTCAGCAAACGTCATTACACCACTATCTATAATTTATTTGACCTAGATAAGCTCGGTTTCCGCACAACTTTTATAACGTAAAATGTGGGAAATATGATACAAGTGGCTATAAAAACTACACGAACAGTGCGAACGCTGTATAAAATAAATTAAATGAAAATAATGGTCTATGTTTTTGTAGGCTTTTTATTATTCACATATGCAAGTTATAGATTAAAAATTAATTAGCGAAATTTGACAACTGAGTCAATCACGCTTTGTATCAACTTTTTTGATCACTCTGTATAAATCGAACCATTCTATATGTATTTCAATCCCTGCTTTACTAATATTATATACACAAAAGTAACTATCTGTTTGTTTGTCTCTTCTTCACGCCTAAAATGACGTTATAGATCTACGTGTACATGTCAACTTAAGCTAAAAAAAATATTTAAAAATATAAGATGAATGAATTTTCTCTGACAAAAAATCGTGCTATGTAATCAGTTGGAATGAACTAAACGTACATTTATATAGACATTTGCCTTCGCTTCGAGTTCAAACGAGAAAGTGCTTGAATGGAAAGTTTTTCCGCGCTCACCCGGGATATAGTTTTTGAACGAATATGTAAAGAAACTTCTGAATCTAAGTTTTTGATATACAGAATGTTTAAAAATCTCCTTTGACTACCTCGTTGGTCTAGTAGTTTCACCTTTGACTGCAGATCGACGGGTCTCGGGTTTGAATCTCAGGGCCTTCTTTCCAAGGCTCTATCTGAGACTTTATTGCAAGAAAATTTTAGTAGGTAGGAGGTTTTGGTACACCCCCGTGCCTCAAATGGTACTTAAGGCCGTCGGTCCTACACGTGATCTGTCTCCGGTCGTATGGGACTGCCACCCATTGGTTTACGAGAGTGAAGGAATAGAAAGTGCATCTGTTTTTGTTGAAATCGATCAGGGGAGATAAATATTATTTATGCTTAAAAATAAAACATAGTTTAGACTCCATTTAATAAAAAGTAATTTACGTTAACGATCAGTATATATTTAGAGGCCAGTCGGTGATGAGCGCTGCCCTGCCAGACCAAGACATTTTTGTTCTACGTCTTGATCTGGGATCGATTCTCCTCCTACCTCTCGGTTGTAACTCCTAACCCTCTTACCACTGAACCAAAGAGGCGGGCAGTATATTTATTATTACGTTAACTTATTCTAGTAAATTGTAAACATTTTTGCCTTAAGGTTACGTAATATAGTATGTTCGCTTTTTTTCTAGTTGAGCCTGAGATTCATTTTTAGATGTTCGATTATAATTCCATACTTTAACCCCAACTTTACATTTACTTTACATATTTATGTTTTAAAATCAAACTACTGTTTCTAATCTTTTTACACACAATTGAGACACGCATAAGAACTTAAACTTACGTTATGGGCAGTTAAAATAAGCAAAAATATTTTTGAATGAGATTCTGTATGCAAAGGGAAGTCTGGTTCTAGAAAATAAGGCAGTGCAAAAAACAGTTTGGCAGTTTGCCTGGCACACAATATGTGAGAATACTACGCTATTTGTGAAATAGTTGCAGTTGGAAATTGTTGGATACAGCTTTACCAATTTTCACCTCTTTAGTTGGGATTGTGATAAATAAATCAACCTGTATAGTAGATTAAGAATCAAGAACGACAGTTTAATTAAATATGCATGATTTATCAACGCCAAACATTAAGATACTATTGATTTTGAGTTAACGAATAAGAATTTCTTATATATTTTTTTGTTTTTATTCTAAACCTTGATTTTCTTATGATGTGATGAACTTTAAAAATTTCTACTGTCAGTCTTGTATCTATAGTATGTATTTATTTACAAAAAAAAGAATATTTAAGTATATCTATCAGTTATCTAGCTTCCATAATACAAGATTTGCTTAGATTGGAGGACGTAGACTAGATGACGTAGTGTTAAATGTCACATTTACTGATATTTATTTACGTCTTTCGGTCTCCCTTAAATCATAAAGCACGCAAATTTTCACCCATTATATTTCGTTCAATTAGATTCTAGTCAAATTCGTGGTATTGATAAATACATAATAAGTTCGCTCACGGTAAGCCTCGAGTGGCAATTTACGATTCGCTTGTTGGAGAGAATTTCGATTTTGGACTGTGCATTCATCGAGTCTTCAATTGTAGGTATGGATTATTGATCAATATTGGTAGGAAGCTCCGATTTAAGCAGTTTTTGATAAGCGAAGTTTTTGTACTATACTTAGGTAATTTTTTATCTTTTCAACATTAAAAGACGTCCTCACAGCTTATAAAATAAAAATAATAAAAACATATATTAACTAACCATTTTAACGATTCATTATTTATGCAAAGTTTATAAGAAATTGAAAACGGTCTATAAGTACAAAATGCAAGTGTTGTTGTAAACAATAATAATGAATACGCTACACATTGTAGTTACAAAACAACCGCAGGTTGAGAATGTTAATTGTCTTACAATAATGGCGAGAACTTTAGTTATTGTTACTTAAGCCAGAATGTATTATGAATGAAAATATTTTATTGCTTTTAAATAGGAAATCTATACATATAATAAAAGAGTAACCGAACCATTTCTGTACATTGAATATTTTTCAAAAAGAGTGATTGATATTTAATATGTATGTTTCATAGATACCAAAACCATGGTTAGAATTTTTTTTTTCTGTTTATCTGTTTGTCTGTTTGTCTGTTTGTCTGTTTATCTGTTTGTATGTTCGTCAATCACGTCATAACTACTGGGTAGATTTTGATAAAATTTCACATGCTGATAGACCAATATTAGGTTCAACTTATAGGCTACATTTTATTTGAAAAAAAATTTTTAAGGGTGACTCTCCATACATGTAATCGGAGGGTAAAAAAATAAATTCGCTAATACATCATTAAATGAGGTGTCATTGGATAGGTATTTGAAAATAAAATAGAGTAAAATAGAGGTTTCTAAATGGGTTTTTTGCAAAAATACATATTTTTTGAGATATACGCTTCTAAAGTCGTAAATGTGTCATACCACGTGATTTTGGTTGAGTTGCGGACATGCCTTTTTATACTTTAATGTATACGTTAAGAGTATAAAAAGGCATGTCCCCAATATCTATAGGTTAAGACGATAAAAACGCTTAATGAATTCTAAAAAACCTTCAAAAAATAACTAACTCTCCGCCCGTGGCTTCGTTCGCGTGGGCTAAAATTTTCTGTCTTTTGAAGAGGCGCGCGTACTGTCAGATTTTGGTCAAACCTATTTCTATAGAAAATTATAAAAAAAACTATAGATGCGAATAAATCAGCGGTCCTGCGACCGTAATTATTTTAGACTTTTGTTGTGCGCCTCTACAAAATACAGAAATTAGTAGCCTACGCGTGCGAAGCCGCGGGCGGAAAGCTAGTTAGGTATAAAGGACTAACAAAAGTCGGTCTTATCGCTAGGTAGCGATCTCTTCTAGACAACTCTTAAAATAAACGGAGAGTGTAATTTAAAATAAAAATAGATTAGTGAGAGAAAGGAAGTTTGAAGGATTGAGTATTTACAAAGATTTTTTTTTCATTTCCATTAAGAAGGGACAATATAAGTATATAAAGAATAATATAGATATAATAATATATTTTCAACTAAATATTAAAAATAATTTACTAATAGTTGAGCAATAGCATATTTTAATCACACATGTATTATTTTTAATCAGAAAAAATGCTGTGCACAGTATATGAGAAAGTTACAACTTCTAATCAAATTTTATTTTACTCATAAACCGTCAACATTTGAGACTATCATAAGCGTACTTAATATAAATTTTATTGTTCGGATTTTGTAAATATCCACGTATTTCAGCAATCATAAATTTCAATATCTATGAATTCAGATAGACGTTGTTTCAGTAAATTCATATGCACACCTATTTCATAAAAATAGTCTGCCGTATTAAATATTTATATCCTAGTAAATAATCCCAGATTACGACCTATAGCCCTCCAATGAAATAAAATATTTTATATTATTAAATATTTTATGCATGACGTAAACCGCGTATAACAAATTTTATTCAATTAACCTTTGATATAATGTCAAAGTATATTATATTTTACTAACTACGTTTGGTAATATACGGTATCGATATTAATAAGCATATACATTAATTAAGAGGTAGTATTTTGTGGCTTATTTTTTTATTTATTTGATCGGAAAATTTTAATATAAAGGGATTACTTGAAGCGTGCTCATTGACTGGGACAAACGTTAAAATATTATTTGAATTGCTCACAAGGAATTTAATTATTTTCATAATTATTGCTGAAAAAAAATGTATTCACGATGAACACTCCTTTAAAAACCTAATAAACAGATACTTTTAAGTATTATCTGGTTCAAATGCTATCTGTATACTACATTTTTGACTTACGCAGTGTAATATGACGTTAACTTACTCTTTAGCACCAAAAAAAAATCTTTTTTAAATTATCGACTTATATGAGATGCATTAAAATCCATCACTGCAAATGATGATTTTTTTCTATTAATGCCCCTTGGTTATTATTAAATCCTTAGCCGAAGCTTAATAAGACTTTGCAACAAACTTTTTAATCCATAATTTTTAAGTTTTATATTCCAAACGAGATTACTTGTTAACAAAACGTCCCACAGAATGTATGGTCGAACAAAGATGGATTGTTACAAAAATATATTGAACACATTTTTCAGGTCGTATGGCCGTTCTAAACTGTTGTATCGTCAATCTAGATTCTATTTCCCGCGACTGTTTTTAAAATAACACATTGTAAAAGTGTAGGAATAAAAATTGGTTTGAAGTACTTTTAAATCGAATTGGAAAAGGAGTACAATTCGCTTTTAAGACATGGGAAAGGCGATTTTTAATAATATTATTGAGCAGAAAATTGCGTTTGTTTCAGTATTAATCTTCGCGACTAAGGGATGAATTTTAAAAATTGATTTCTGAATTTGATACGCAAGTTTAAAGGAAGGCTATCCGTTCGTTACTACGTTAGTGAAACCATAGCATATGGGTAATAGTTCAACAATGGACAATGTGATGTTAAAATTTACACGTAGAGAAAACAAATATGCGGTTGACATTGCGTTAATTGATAATGTCAGAATTGTTAGTTGTGCCTATCTCTAGGTGAGAAAATATAAAAAAAAAATTGAAATGGTCTTTTGGAAATTTCCCCACTCAACAAATGTTACAAAAACAAAACAGGAGGAAAAAAGGAGTATACAGAATATAAAAGAATTATAACAAAAAAATAAAGCTAATGCTAAGTCTTAAGACTCACCTTACTAAACTAGTTCAAACTAAATTTAATACTTGTATTTGTATTATGGTCTATTGTTCCCATATAGCCCAAAATATCGGTGAATGGTGTTTATTTGTGCGCTGCTTAAGCACGTTGTGTATGGAATTTGACTTCCGTACCTATTTTGTGGATATCGTAACCATTCCCTCATGAATCAAGTAATTATACCATAATATCTGTGTACAATTTACATGTCTGGAATTACTCGACCGACGAAGGGCTAATTACTGTGACCGTAATTGGTGACAAGTAATTAGTGAGCCCACAATTCAAACACTAATAGTTATGTTTAATTACAATAAAATTGTTTGTTCAGTTTAACGAAGTGACGCTAAATCAGGAATTGTAATTGGTGTATGGCGGTTCTAAATGCTTTAACAATAAACTAAAAAAAGCCTTAAAACATTTTATCGACCTGTTGCTAAAAGTTATGAGAAATAAAATGATGTATGGATATTTTTTGAAAAGTATAAAATGATTTAAAAAAGGCCAATGTTTAAACAAATTATACTTTCTTAAGCTTGTTAAACAGTTGAATATCCTATAACAATCCTGTAACAGCCTAACATTTATCTGGGTAAGATTTCGTTCGAAGTAAGTAGTACCTATTTTTCAAACTATTTCCACATTTATTAATAAACTAATTAAAGTTTGGAATCAAATTAATTCTAATTGAAATGCATTTCCATCAAGAAGTAAGAATATCAAATATGTGCCAAATTTCATACAACGCATAACAGATTTTGCACGGTTGCGTGATAAACATTGAAGTATAATGAGTAATAATAACTCAATGGTGATAAATAACCAAATATGTACACTACTATATTCGTAAGTTTAGTAGAACATCACCTTCAAAATAGTTTCATTCTTTTAATTAGTCACGTCAATTAGTCTCACTTCCACAATTAATCGTCACTTCACAATCGAAATCCATTGAATAAGGGACGTCATCCATTACGATCGGCTGAGACCCGTCGCCGATAATGATCCGTTTAAAAAGTGAGCATCAATCTTATCAGATCTCCTCCGCTCTAAATGGATTTTATTTAAAATTGAATTACAGTTATATAGTGCTGATAAATGGTAGTTTATAAGCGATTTGAAAGTGTGTATTGCTTTATCTATGGTGATAATTGGAGTCTAAAACTTAAAGTCAAAATTTTGATTTCATCTAGGTTCTATCCCTGGGCTCGCTCGCTTTAAGTTTTGAAACATATATTATATCTTTTTTTTCTTTAATAGTTAACTTCAAACGTCAACTTAAATTTGGGAACCACTGAAAATCAGTTCTGTGTCTTCCTTTAGACATAGGTACATTCCATTTTCGGCACGCACCATACAGAATTTTAACGTCTTCTATCGTCGTTTTTTATTCTTTTCATTGTATGTGATTGTATACTGTGTATTATGTGTTATCTATCTATTCAATAAAAGATATCCTTTTACATAATCTAGCTAACATCTCATCTGCATATGAAATTTCATCATTTATTAGGTCACTTTTATTTTTGGAGTCTCCTCACTCCTGCTTGATACGAACATCATACAACAACCATGTAAAATATGCAAATATCCCAGGAATCTCATTAAAATATTTTAATTTTCGTGCTAACGCGGATAGACAAAATTTTTAGGTTACATTTTCATCAAGCAATCCATGAATGAAACTCCGTATAGTAACATAATTAAGGTTTATTACAAAGATCGATTCATGCTTATCTTTAAAAGATACTGTCAAGAACAAAAAAGCTTTGGAAACATCTATTAAAGTACATATAAACATCAGTTTACTTTACAAAGAACAGTTTATCTTGCGCTTAGAAGAAGTACATTCCTTTTTTGTTCTCAAGAAACTTGATAGACATAAGAACGAGCACGATTGTTCAAACTGAATTCTTACATACTTTTTATTCCCTGAAGGATGCTCATAACTCACTTTAACATAGTTTCACTGATGCAGAATCCTACTTTCCACTTGCTTGTTATTTTTCACCACATTGTTCAAAATGCATCGTAGTGCCAAAAAAGTTCCGGTTTGCGTTGGAAGAAAACCGATGTGTTTACTTTTTGTCAGTTGAGTTTTGATTGTATTATAATTTGGGGAAAGCTTTATTGCAGTTTTGCGAATCAAACTTCTTATTTGGCACTTTGTTGACCGAGCGAAGTGAGTGCATTGTCGATTGTATGTTTGGATGTAATTTGAGGCAAATAATTGCAAACATTTATTATAGTGTGAAAAACACAGGGTATTCTTTTCCCTATAAATAAGAATAACTAACGAACCAATCAACTTACTATGCCAATTCATTTTTTTATTTAGAAAACGTATAACCACTATCTAAGAGAAAATTTTGCAACGATTTATGTGGAAAATCGATCGTTTCACTAGAATGTGATCAAAGAAATTAACGAAATTTCAACATTGACCGCAACATCACTACCTACAAATTAAGCACACCTCACCGCACTACTTGTTAACGTAACACACGATTTCGACAATGCACGGCCGCAACCCGACCTGTCTAAGCCTGCAAAATTATAGACATCGATACACATACAAAATCGATACAAACCACTGCCTAAAACAGCTTTTTTTTCAAAATAAAAACTAACCTTCATTAATATTCTATTTTGTGTGATAATATCTAACTATCAAATGTATTTCATTACTAATATTGTAAAGTCAGAACTTTTCTCTACGTTTTCAGTAAGCTTCATCGCTTAATTATTATTATTAAAACAGCACTTATTGACAGGAGGGGTCAATACAATTTAATCATAGTACATATAGGAAGCTATAGCTACAAATGAAGCGTATTCTATTACCGCACTGATAGATACAGCTCGTTAACGCAACACACGGTTTCGACAATGCCCGGCCGCAACCCGATCTGACTAAGCTTGCAGAATTACAGGCGCTGATCTGACATGGATACAGACGGAATTGATATGAAATGTCGATATGTTGGTAAACTCGCTGATGTTGTACGCCTTAAATCATAGAAAATTTCACATTTACATAATCAATACAAACTACTGTCTAAAACAGTGCTTTTTTATATTAAAACTAATCATCATTAATATAATATTCTCAAGCGATGATATGTAACTATATAATGTATTTCATTGCTAATAATATCGTAAGTTTAGTACTTTTCTCTGCATTTTCAGTCAACTACACCGCTTGATTATTATTATTATTAAAACCAAATTTATTGACAGGAGGGAGTCGATACAATTAAATCATAGTACATATAGGAAGTAATAGCTACAAATGAAGCGTATTCTATAACCGCACTGATAGATACAGCTCGTTAACGTAACACACGGTTTCGACAATGCCCGGCCGCAACCCGATCTGACTAAGCTTGCAGAATTACAGGCGCTGATCTGACATGGATACAGACGCAATTGATATGAAATGTCGATATGTTGGCAAACTCACCGATGTTATACGTTTTAAATCATAGAAAATTTCGGTCAATATAAGTAATGCATAGTCGCCTCTCTACAGGATTAATGATGAATTTTAAACCGAAACATAAATTAATGAAATAAAAAATATAATTTTGAGAGGCAACACAAATAAAATTTGTAGTTTCCACATTACAAGGTTTGCTTATTTTCGGATTAGATGGTGTAGTGTTAAATGTCTCAGAATATTTCGAAACACCAGAGTTATGTCCCTTTTTTGCAATGATAATATTTTATTCAATTACTGTGACATAATAATTAACAATTTAATTTCACTTTGACATACCTTCTCCTTCCAAAACTATCAACGACGTATTTAATTTAATCTCGTTCCAATTATTTTTAATTGATATTTGTGAAAGGGCCAAAGTTAAGTTCCTTTGTGCAGTAATAATATTACATAATATTGTATTCAATTACTGTGACATAATAATTAACAATTTTAATTTACTTTGACATACCTTCTGGTATCGACACTAATATCAACGTATTTAATTTAATCTGGTTACAATTATTATTCATTGATATTTGTGAAATGATGGTTTACAATGCTGCTAAGTGTAAATTGTATCGATAAAATTATAACAATACTGTTTTTAAAAACCAACTGCACATTGATCCTGTATAAAAAAATAAACGATAAAATGTTGTGCAATACATAATAAAGAAGAGTTTGCATAAACGTGTTTGTTAAAATCCGGTCAGGTCAAACTATCACGGGTTGCCTGCACCGTTCCATTGAATGCAAGAATCGTTTTCACAGAAGCCCAGACAAAAAATAAAAATACGCCACGCGAACAGTACTTTATATAGCGGAAAATCGGATGAATAATTTTCAATCTCTTACGCTCTTTTGCATTTGAAGACAACGCTTAAATTGGATCTTAAAAACCCATCAACATTTCCGGGGGCTAATTCGTCAGAAGCGGTAGATTAAGAATAGTTAAAATGCCAATTTTACACAATTTTGTAAATAATTGTATAAATTTTGCATTTAAAAAGAAATTTTCATCTCTGAAAGACTTTACGGTCAAGGCCTACTTCGCTAAGCTAGCGAACTTTAGATTTTAATAAAAATAGTCGAGTTTCAATCTGGTATGATTATGAAAATTCCATTTAAAATCTCACGTACTTTTCAAACATTAAAATTATATATTTTCTGAGCTAACGGTAAGTTTTGAAATGTTCACGAATAAAAGCATTCGCAAGTCGCATAATATAAACAAAGGTATTTTTATAATTTATTCAAATGGCGAATGAAAAGTTTTCCGTCCATTTAATTCAATGAACCGCGAGTAAAAGCGTTGAAGAAAAAAATAATAAATCTGTATAAAGGCATGATTAATATCCGACGAGAACTGGCTCTTATCGGAAGGAGGGAATAAGAAATGCTTCGTAGTGCAGTGCATTCGATGCGGACCTCAATGGAACGCTTGCCACATTTATCGAAGACTTTTTATCGACTACCCTATTGTTTGTGAATGTAGAATAATTTAAAAGTTAGGTGTTGAGCAGATAGATGATTGTAAAAAATAGGAAGGCATTATTTAATTCACATGCTTTTGGTTCCTTACAAGAATACGTGAAAACGTGTTTTGTGTATTGTATTTCTGCTTGTTTTATGGATAGGAAAAAGCTATGTTACGTTTTTATCTATTGTAAACTATGCAAATGAGTACGTATGAGATCTAACGTTAATTGAATTTCTATGAACAATCATTATGCCAATGTTTCATGCCTGAAAAAAATCGTATTTCTTAAAATCTGTACAATGTCTCGAACATGTATATTTGCCTTGCTCATGATAATAAGATAAGAATATTAACAGATTGAAAACTTTAAAACCTATCCTGTAATTGTTTGTAATACATTTTCTCATTATTGTCAGAGGCTTAATAATAACTTCAGATTTTAAATAAGAATACGTTTAGACATAAACTAGAAAACCCTTTATCCGCAGTCGTTCAATCATGTCGCTTGTAGCCTTGTTCTAAAACAGCATTGTGTTCGGCAATTTTATTTATTGCACGAAAGGGCTCGCGCGATTTATTCAAGTAACTGGGGGAAAATAAAGAAGCGATTTTGGCTGAAACAACGAAGTTTTTGGGTCGTTTTTTATCGGCTTATTTGTGTTAAACGCGTCACACCGTGAAAATAATGTTATTTACTGCTCGTGTATTGCAAAAGAGTTTGGGTTGATTTCCTCCGGCAAGCGGTTCCTAATTTTTCCACATATCGCGCTAATGGTGTTTTTCTTTAGTTGTTTTATTTCCTTTGCTTCCGTCCCTTTATTCTTTGAGAAATAACGAATCGTTTATAAGTACAACATATTTCTATACACTTAACTCTATATTATGAACTTAAATTTTACAAAAGTATACTGGTTATGATTATATGATTTAGATTTTCATTTTATCTATGTGACGACGATAGTTTTAAATTATAAATCGATGGAGCAGAATAGATTCTCAATGTTACTTTACCCCCAAACAGTTAGCTTCAAATTCACAAATACTTTAAAACCATTTCACTCGCAGCAAACAAATAAGTTTATTTACCACGTAATCGATTCGTCGATATTAGCATAATTAACAATGCGACAAACTTGTAGGAGACAATCCATCAATTCTCTCAGGAATTTCTCAAACCAATTACTGGAAGAAAGAGGGGGCGCTTTGTTACAGCTCGAACGTAATAAGACGGTGTTAAGTGCTGACAAGTTACAAGTTTGTTTGTGAATTATTTTGGTTTGCAAGTCCTAAGTTTCTTCAGCAACTTTAGACTCCGCTGAGAGCGACAGAATACAATATTAGTACCTATTACTTACGTGAGTGTGAAGAGAATGTTGTAATTGTATCTTCTCAAAGTTTATCGAACTTTTACGGCAGATATTTTGAGTTCAGAAAGGAGAATTTATTACAATAGTCTTAACTCTATTGATTATAATATATTATAAGTTAAACCCAGGGATAAAATAGACCAATAGAAATTAATTATTTTTGTTTACAAGTCCTAAGTTTCTTCAGCAACTTTAGACTCCGCTGAGAGCGACAGAATACAATATTAGTACCTATTACTTACGTGAGTGTGAAGTGAATGTTGTAATTGTATCTTCTCAAAGTTTATCGAACTTTTACGGCAGATATTATGAGTACAGAAAGGAGAATTTATACCAATAGTCTTGACTCTATTGATTATAATATATTAGTTAACCCCAGTAATAACATAGATCAATAGAAATAAAATATTTTAGTTTACAAGTCCTAAGTTTCTTCGGTAACTTTAGACTCTGTCGAGAGTGAAGGAATACAATATTAGTACCTCTTACTTACGTGAGTGTGAAGTGAGTGTTATAATTGTATCTTCTCACAATTTATCGAACTTTTACGGCAGATAATAAAGGTGAATTTATTAGAATACTCTTAACTCTAATGATTATAATATATTATTAGTTAACCACAGGGATAAAAAGTAAGATCGATTGAAGTGTATTATTTTGGTTTGCAAGTCCTAAGTTTCTTCAGCAACTTTAGACTCCGAGAGCGACGGAATACAGTCTTAGGCTGCGGTCAGTCACTTATCATCAGGCGAACTGCATGCTCCGCTTGCTTGCTATAGCAAAAAAAATGGAACCGCAGGGCACAACTAGTAAAATACACAATAGTTCTTACGTTTCTCAATAAATATTTATTCCACTGTCTTTCAATCTACTAAAGTACGTTTACGAGTGAATACAGTAGACACAATTACCTTTCTTTTATTGATCCATCGTACTTCAGAGACAATTATATTTAACAGGCTTTGCTACTTTATAACACAAACCTATCGACCATGGTTTATTAAATTGCTTGTCAACATTATTGCACTGTTCCTTTTATACTCTTCGCTTAGCTTCTTGATAAATATTGTACTACTAATGCGAAATGGAAAATTTGGGGTATGTATGGTTGTTATGAACCGATTCTGATGAAACTTGTATACATGGAGTTATGGGTCTAGAATAACATACAGGCTACTTTTGATGCCGGAATTCCCAGGGGATCAGAGGTTACACGGGTGAAAACGTGAGGCGTGGCTAGTTTATAAAAAGCTTCTTCTATGCGTAACAGCAACGATAAAATTCAACTTCGATAATATGTTTAGGCTCTATTTTAAAAATAAATATTCAATTTCGTATCGTATTTCAAATACTATTCCACCTACGCATTTTATCTAGTTTTTAATCTGAATTCCTCCATGAAACATATTGAATTTCGACACAGATATAGTCAGAGAGCTGGTTCCAATTTTTGTCTAGTTATTTGAGACTAGCTGAAAACTTGTCTCATACCAACCAGGTCTGCAGTTTCATGTCGAGGTATATGAGAGATATGAGACAAGTTTTCAGCTTGAATCAAATCATTATCATCATAGGCCCGTACGTCTATTACAGACGATTGTAGTGTAATATCTGATAGATCACTGCAGATATAACGAATAGTGTTTTTGATGACTCTGCAAACCAATGCTAGAGCTAATCAAATATCTACCCAAAAATTGCTGCAAACTCTCGGAATATATCACACACGCTTAGATCAGCAAGATCGCCTACAGTAAATACTATACCGAGCAGAAATACATTTAATAAGAAACCAATACCAATATCGGAGTTGTCAAAGCTTTGTATGATGTTTATTATGTTGGAAATAAGGTCGTTATGTTTTAAGTACCTTTGTTTCTCGTGTTCGCTATCGATGAGGATTTTATAGAAATAATTCAAAGAGAAAAAGATGTGAGCATTTCGATGCATTAATTAAATATTGCTTGTTTGTAGTACAGATCTTAAATAAATAAAAATATGCCCCGAATTGATAACTTCCTCATTTTTTGGGAACTTAGTTATAGACTTATGGTACCGGTCAATGCATGACATGTGAGATAATATTAAGTTTTTAAAAATAATAAACGTAATAAAAATCATAATTCATAGTAATAGTTATTTTTTTAGTACTTGTAGAAGAATAAACCTTTATACTAGAATGGATTATTTTTTCCCTACCGCAAACTCAGTATTTGGTATTACTTGTATTATTACTACAGCTATGTTAAGCTAATTATAGTAAACTAAGATGTTAAGTACTCACACTTTATTAAATTTAGAATCAATCAACTTAACTTTCATACAATAATTCACGTTCACAACATCCCCAACTAAGAAGCGAAAAAGAGTAATGGCAGAGTAAATGGAGTTAGTTCTGGGTGATACCCTTCAGGGTAAACTCGTCTTTACTCGCTCATAATAAAACACAAAATGCCCTGCTAAGACCGTGTAGAACATGGAAAAATTGCCTTAAATAAACCTAGTAACTGAGACACTGTTGTTGAATGAGTATTTCGCTGCAAAATTTACGTGCAATTTTGAATAGTCAAAGCTGGTAAAATTTATGGGTGCTGTAAAAATTTTAGTCACCCTGTTCTCTGCTTGCAATGTATTGGTTATGGCTCTCTTTTCAATTTCAAATTGTTTTCGTGTGGGTTAGAATTTGCAAGAATTGCATTGGCATTTCTGGTGTATGAAATATGGTTGTTTAGTTAGTTGTTAGTTTCGTTCCGTTTATTTATTGCTTTGTAAGTATGGATCTAGTACTTACTTTATATCTATGTCGAAAGTTTTAAACTTCGTATGAAATGTTCAAAGAATTTTTATAGGTGAATATTTAGCCCAGGCTGTTTTTCGATATTGCTTATTCTATTGTCTTTCAATAAGACACATAGTAGATATTTATCTTATGGAAAAAAATTAATTCTTTAGTATTAATAGCACGTCATGGGGTGGGTGAACACATTTTTAGAAGGCGATTGGGCTCGCGCAACTGGACCCACGCTGGATTTTCCCAAGTGCCCTTATTTCCTTAATCAACAAATTGTATCGACATAACATTTATTGTCCTATAATGTACCAAACTCTATGGTCTCGGGTTTGAATCCCGTATGGGACCGAAAAACAAAATGAATAACATTTTTAATAGGATTTTTCTGACAAAGAAATCTCAGTAACACAGTTATGAGAGTAAACGAATAGAGGGTACACCTGTGTTCGCGCGTACACTTGTGCACTATAATATCTCCTGCGCAACTGGCTAGTCTCATTTGAGATCGGCCACCATGAAAATCGGTCACGGGAGCTATTATTATTATGTGCACAACGAATGACACACCCTTATACTTCCTATCTACTGAAATTAAAAAAATGCATGCTAAACACTATCAATTGTCTTCAACCTAATGTAACACGCTCGACAAATCTATATTTAACAGGCCTAAAGCAGGCAGATTTAGCATCGTTTTACCCCGCAGGCTCAGCTAGATAACGATTTGGCACATCGAGTGTAATAGTCCGAGATAAATCCTCTTGGAATGGTTGAAACTGCTAATGTGTACGATATACGAGATCGATTGCTTATTCCGAGCCAAACGATTGTGTGTGATAAGTGTGATCAATGGAGAGATTTGTGTTTGAGAGGACATATTGGATGGAGAAGGAAACAGCTATTGACTATGGCCCGGTTCCTATAATCGTGTCGTCATAGTATAAAAGAATAATTTTTATTTACAAATAATGGGCGGTTAAATAATCAACCAATCGGTAACTAAGTTCTTCCTTTAGGTCAATGCCACGTTAACACTTATACACTTACAGTTCGTACAGTAAAACGACTTGTTTTATTTTTATAGAAACTGCATTAGTCATGTCGAATCCATTCTTATATAGGGTATTATGGTGCAGTGGGACGGCAGCATTTTTGCACATTTTTTTATTTATAACCAAATAAACGATTCATTTGTTCCATGAGTATTGAGTCACATACAAGAATTGTTCATATAAGATAATCTGTGTGTATCGAGTCTTATACCATTGGCTACATATACTTTGGCAGAATAGTCTTCAGATAAATTAATCGAACATTTGTAGCAGTATACAGTGCGTTTCGGAGTAAGAAGATATTATGCAAAATTTTACAAGCCCTCTCCGTTTAGCAGACGAAGTCACAAACGAAAACTAGTGTATCAGACGATAAAATTATAATTTTAAGATAATTGTTGTATATTGATTCAATAAAACATTTAAACTCAAATAGGAATATACATTAACGTCGATTAAAAGCTGTCTTGATAAAAACATTGTTAGAAAGGACCATTAAAGAAGATTTAAGTTTAAATGGTCTAGAAGTAAAGTGCAGAAGCGACAAGTAATAATTCATTGTAATAGCCTGGTAACGTCATTTGATTTATCTTATGAGAACTTGACTTAATATAGTAGAAGATATATTTGGAATAATAAATGTAGGAATTATATGCTAACCTAAAAAATCTCTTGTGTTTTTGGAGTTGCAATTTTGGTGAGCGGGTGCTCGGAGGCCTGTATTCCCATCCCATTCCTCTCCCATCCTATTGTACTTCTATCCCAATTTCCCATCATTAATTCTCTCCTTATCCCCTTCTCTTCCTTCAAGCCTGCAAGGCACCTGCGACACTTTGTTATTGTAGATATCCATGGGCTGCGGTCAGTCACATCAGGTGAACCGCATGCTCCGCTTGCCCGCTATATCATAAAAAAGAGTCATCGCACTATTGATAGTGAGAATAAGGTTGTATGTACTATGTATTGCAACATCTCTTGTGCAGTGGGATAGTCTCTGTTGAAATTTGATAGCATGGCATTTTTTATTCTTGGAATTTCTTATTTGTTTTCTGTGTTGTTCGGAAGTGAACTAAAGGTTCCTGTGAATAAAACTTACAAATAAGGTTAAAGTATATAAATGCGAATTTTATTGCAGAATCGGGTCATAAATTGGAATCGCGGTCTAATATAATCGAATATCCGGTCATATCCGGGCGTTTGAATGAAGTCGTCATAGGAAACGACCAAACATGGCCTCTGCCCAGGGCACTCGTAAACCGAAACATTACCGACATTTTCAACGCTTATACCGTTTATCTTCTATAAAAACCCGCTTGTTATGACAATAATAAATTCCTTTCTTCTCCCTCTTTTTGTGACACATAAAAATGTAATGTTGTGAATAATAACCATTCAGATTCAATGTAGTAAAAGAATCATTTTACTGATGAACGCTCTTGCCAATTTTGGTTTGTTTATATCGGGTGTGTTAATATAAGATGTATCTTATAATAACTAAATATTAATAAAATTAAAAACTGCGCAATGAGAATCGGTCCTTTAAAAAATATAATTATGCATTTAACATAATAACCGCGCCGGTCCTGCGCCTGATCTCTCTCCGGTTGTATCGGTCTACCGTACCATCGGATTATGACAGTGAAGGTATAGAGAGTGCAACTGTAATTGCGCATAATATACTTGTGCACTATAATATCTCCTGCGTACCTGGCTGATCTCTGTTAAGATTGGCCACCGTGGCCGTCGGAGGTATTCCATTATTTTATACATTTTTTATTTTATGTCAAATTCCTTTTCAATTCAAATATACAACAAATAAAATATTATCTCTTTATAATATTTATTAAATTGTTTCATAAACTTATTGATTTTTTTTAATTTGACTAGTTTATATGATTTTATTCATGAACAGGATCGCATCGACTGATACAAATTTCCCGTTATTTATTTGTAAAATATGCCGTCTTTGATTTAATGAAAATAAAACGTTGTTGAAGGCCGTCTTATCGTTTTACAATTTTAGTAGGTATGATATTTTGAAATTAATTTGAATTTTAATGCAATACTCGTTTTCCTCGTTATCCGATGTGAATTTATAAATCAAATATTATGTTGTGCATCTGACAAAATCAAGAGGCACTCAAACCACAAATCTATAAATCACGCATAGACCATTAAATCAATCATAGACTGCTCTATAGTCAAAAATAATCATTTACGGAACTGGTCACTGGCCTAGATAAAAAATAAAATATTTAGGACAAATGTATTGTTGATATCAATCGTTTAATAAAGCGAGCAAGATAGATAAAAGTGCAGAAATTCGAAAGAAAGAAAATAGGTAATAAAAAATTAATTGATACCCTTACATTTTGTATGAAATATGAAATAGTTTTTAAGCTTGTCTTATTTTTGATGTGTTGCCAACTTGTTTGCTTAATAAGTGTAGCTGATTCGCGTAGCAAATTGTTACATAGCCTGTCACTTATTTAAGATGCAGCTGGCTTATGATGAAATAATTTTTGAAATCCATTAGTTTAGATCCAGTAGTTTTTTTGTAAAAACATTTCAAACATACAAACAAAACTACAAACGTTATCTCTTTCTAATTGTTGACCTTCACTTACTTCACGCTTAACAACTCACCTCCATCACATACACACCTTTGTTTAAAAACTAGACCCATATTTTTTGATTCCATACCATACTCAAGTTTCTTTTATGTTTTTACCTTGTTTCGATCTCACTCACTGTCCAATGTATTTTATGTTTTTCGTCATATGCAAATTTTTATTTCTGTCCTGCACTTACTAAATCTTATATGACATATCTGAAGGTGTCCAAGACACAGGCTTTGCTTAGTTTTGAGCCTAATGTAAAAAGGATATTAGTTTTAAGGTTAACGTATGTAATGATTTTAAACAAATTAGTTAAGTAATGCAATATCATGACGATATTAGGTGGGTAAAGCCGCGGGGCATAGCTAGTTCAAAAATAATAACCGTTGCAAAAGATCTCGCATCATATTCAGTTATATTACAACTCAGTTTTAATGGGAAATATTCCTTCTACTCATTACGAAATGAACGTGCATTCGCAATATTATTAATTAAATATCATTGTTTCAGAACTAAGTGCTTCTCATTCAATTATTTAATAAGGTACTTTATGAATTCATTTATCACTCATATTTTAATATTAATAATTATATTCATACATTTTTCACGTCTTTAAATTAGTTTAAACATAAATTGGTATTCATTAGGTTTTGTTCGGTGCTTATACATCAATCCTATCACCTTATCCATCTAATATTTGTATACAAAATTCCATCAAAATCGTTCAGTAGTTTCAGCGTGTTTGACATACAAACATCCAAAGAGCGATACTTTTACATATATAATATTAGGATAGTAAGGTTAGTAGGAAGTAAGATTTTCACGCTGGGAATTAAATTCGGTTCTAATATTTTACCTAGCTAACGAGTTACGTGAGAAAAACTGATGGTTGGAGCTTAGGTTAAAATGTTGATGGCTATTATGTAATGTATCGGTTTTTACGGGTATTTTATAGCAAAGATTGGGGCTTAAAGCTGAAAGGTAGTTTTATTATACATACAAGCTTCCACGCGTATCGTTCGCGTTTAGTTTTGAAATGTAAAGTATCATATCCTCTAATACAGGGCATTTTTTAGATTTTTTTTACATAATTTTCTCACACAATCACACACACACAAGACTCTTAACAGTCATAGTACTTAATTCATATATTTTATTAATTATCTATATAATAGGTCAAAAATTGCTTTCACAATATATTATTGTAAAACTGTGTTAAGGAAGAGTGAATACTCCTGTTACAGGCATTTAAATGCTTACAATGAGTATTCAATCATATATTAACAGCTGAAGAATTTAGTGAAATGAAATAAATGATTTTTATTTATTTTATTTTTTCTAATTTAATCAAAATCCGATCAGAAGACGTGCTCTATTATTGCTCACACAAACCATTTAATGCAATAAAACACGCAAGATAGATTTCCATTCCACTTTCATACAAAATATCCACCATAGCATTTCTAGGTAAAAGTTCGTGATTTGATTTCGAAGCGATGTTGCCAGCACTTTACTGATAGTATAGGAACCCAAGTAAGCACCTTCATACATTTGATATAGGTGAAAATTATAACGCCTTTAAAAAAGTTCATGGCATTTTTTTCAGAAATTCGCACAAAGAAAAATACTCTTTTAAAGGATTTTAAAGCGGTTTATTATAATGTGTTTATAAAGTATTATAAACCGCGTTCAAAATCCTTTAAAAGGTGTTTAATTCAATATAGTAAGTAAGTAAATTCGCGTTAAAACATACACAAGAAAATATTAAGATACTCTTTGTTTGTTACGTGTTTCTATAACAAATTAAATTGTGAACCTATATCTTTCTATGGCTAATATTGAATTATTTGTATATTTTATAACTGATTTTATCAACACAAAATAGCGATCATTAAAAAATGGTAGTATAGTTAAGTAATAACATAAGCTTGTAGAATGTATTATTAAGTTTTTATCTTTCTTCAATTAATCATTTATAGAAAAAAAATACATACTTTATTTTATGGAAAGAAAAAATCGATCACTGTAAAAATAATTAAAAATCTGTTTATTCTCCACAGATTTTCTGATTTCTCGCAAAGTTTAGATCTTTTATCTCGTTGGCGAGCGCACACTCGTTCCATTTCACATTTGCTGTTGAAATTACTTCGTACGTATCGAACTTTATAAGGGTAGACACACAAAAGTATAATTCGCAACTATATTTAAAAAAATATTATAGAGGGATTGTCATTAATATAGTGTTTATGACAATTTGTGTGAAATCTATTCATTGAAGCATATCTATGCTTCAATATTTTTTAAATTAAGGCATCTCGATTCACATAAATTGGGCAAAATAATTACCAAAAATGCATATATGTATGGTTGGTAATCGTTAAAGTTTCTATTATAATCATTTACCAAAGTCAATAAAATATTGATTCACGAAAGGCCAAGCCTTCATTCTGACTTCAATATCAAATGGGTGGTTCGTTGTTTGTTCAATAAACTTCATTATTTGCGGAAACTAATAATTCCATGTAAACGATATATCGTTCATACCCCTACATACATCTTTTAAGAATGATGTTGTCTTACTGGCTACTTCGTCATCTCGCTCAGTCTTATATTCTTCTTAAGCCTGTCTAGTAGTTAAACAATGGGCACTTAAGAAATACTATAAAATTGAAAAAAAAATCGTATTGTTGTATAACGTATAGGGTGAGAATTCACCCTTATAGTCTACACTTTCTGATTGCCAGAACCGAGGGAGTGCAAGAATACTTCGATAACTATGGGGAATAAAAACCTTCGACTATATTTAAGATTTTCTGCTTTTTCAAATTTTTTCAATTGATAAAGATTAAGATTTTCTGCTTTTTAAATTTTTTCAATTGATCACATTTTTGATCCTCAAGTTCCCATAGCCTCGATATTAAGCTATCTAAATATATACCATACACAGGGCATGGCTAAAATTATAAAGTGTATTATTTCATTGCGGTACGTTATGGTGTGTGTTAGCCTTTATAGTCTACACTTTCTGATTGCCAGAACCGAGGGAGTGCGAGAAAACTTCGATCACCATGGGGAATAAAAGCCTTGTTGTGTATCGGAGGCGGAGGTTCTACTTTTATCTGAGTTTATTGCCGAACTAGTTAGATATGTCTTTAATAATTGATTCATTTCTTCTTCTGCGTATATGTGCGCCTTCGAATCCAATGAAGTGAAATCACAAGTGGTGTTGTGTTTTTTAAAAATCATTATGTGTTCTAAAATCATTCCCGTTTCTTTTTATAAAATATTTCATATATTATTACAATAGTATTTGAGAAACTGACATGAAGCCTTATACAATCAACTTTCTAAAATTTGCAATGGTTATAAATTTTATTTTCAACTGGTATCTTTAAATAAAATTTTAAATACAAACAAATAGATCCAATAACAATTTGTGTTAATAACAAAGGGATTTCGTAGGGCCTCCATGTTTTTACACAACTACAAAAACAAGAAGCCTATTTGGAATTGTGTCATGACAATTAATATTTTCATTGTTTACTGTTTAGGACGGCCCGTTGGCCCTCCATTCGTTTACAGCAAAAACAAAGATGACCCGAATTCACATCCCCATTAATTCAATTTTGTGCGCATATTTTTTAATCAAGAAATTAATAAAACAGCCTTTATTAAGCCTGCGGTTTAATTTGTAAAAATCACGGGATTATTGCAATTTTACGATATTAATTCTTGTCATGAATTTGTAACGTGTCAAGTGAATTAAATTTACATGTGACGATGTTTTATTTATTCCAAATAAATATTAAGCATACAAACAATGTGTTATATCTGACCAATACTAAACAATTGATGAATTGCTGTATTTAAATATTATGTGTGTTTACTTTAAGATTGTTTTGAAGAGGGCATCAACTAGAATCCATGCTCGAAAACTTACGTTTTTTATGCTATAGCAGGCAAACGAAGCATTCCGTTCACCTGATGTTAAGTGACTGACTGCCCATGAACATCTACAACATCAGTGTCGCGGATGCCTTGCCATCTTGCCAGATGGTATTTTCTATGCCAATGTTAAAATTTTACCGCGTCAAGGCGTGTCATATACTCGTTAAAAAGCGTTCTAAGCTGTCAAACATCACACATTAAGTTTTGTGCCATAGCCAAATGAGGATGGTAAAATATTAAGGTTTATGTCCAAAACAACTAAACATATGAAATAGAAAAAGATTTACTAACGCTAATACGCACTTGAAGATCATATTACGCAGTAGCGTTTATCGCAACTTGTGTACCGCTCGCAACATTTGGAATTAGTATCTGTCTCGGTCCACAATAGCCTCATTGTGTTCGTACAAAAGGAGAAATAACTATAACACAATTTGTACCAGGGCGCTGGCATTTCGTTTCCATTCTTTTGTGATAGATTTCTTTACGAATGAGATGACAGGAGCAGTGTTGACTTTGCTACTAGCCTGATGGATTGTGTGCGTGTTCAAATTTTTAGGTTATTATTTTGCCATATTTTTGTATAGCCTACACAAATATATAAAGAGGAAAACTTTGTTTGATTATTGTAATTGTTGAAAAGATGTTAAACACGCCAAATACAGATTAAAATGTATTTATTATCTATGGCGCTAGTGCTTACTTTGTACGCGTCTATTTAGGCTGCTATTTTTTTAGGTTCAAAAAGTACTGGACCGATATTAAAAATTATTTTACCATGCGAAAGCTACATTATCCACGAGTAACATAGGCTATATGTATAACATTATGCTACGGGAGCGAAGCCGCGCGTATCAGCTAGTAAATTATTTGCAAACGAAATTTACCATTGGCTTAAGTGGTTGGCAAATACTTGACAATATATTAAAAGATAGCTTGGAATTCTATGCAAGACTAGAAACCAAATATTTGATTATTCTATGTCGGTTTGTAACTTAATATTAAAATTGTGTTACTTTTCTTTTCTTCCAAAATACTTACTATTGGAACAATATATCACTTGTCTATAATACCTATATAATATTATATACAAACAGGAAAATCGGTAATGTCACTCATTTAATTTCTACTCCCAAATTAACTTTAAGTACTCATGTTCAAGCAAATTAATAATAATAATAAATAAATAACTTCGCAATAAGGTAGCAAGATTTTCATTAAATTCTATTTGTTTCAAACTTCCATTCCGTTGAAATATTAGACATCTTTAATATCAGTCGGTATGGAATTCAAGAAAAATACACGAATACCGGCAGTATATCAGATTTCAAAGTTCGCTTGAAATGTTCTCTTTCTAAAGTTTGTTTGTACGTTGGAAATGGGAGCGAAAAACAAGTAACGTTTTATGGTTCCCTGGTGTTCATTAACATACTTTATTTGTGATATTATTGTATTCTAGGAAAGTGTCGATATAAAAAAATAAAAATGTTTATAATAAATTCATATTAGAAAATTTCTTAAGAGCGTCTAAATTTTAGAGTAAAATAAAAATATGTGAACAATTATAGTAAGTCAGCAAGGTCAGAATTACGATACTAATTTCATTGTTCTCTTTTAAAAAATATATATATATTTAAAAGTTTATGGAAACTAGTATTGGATGGAAATATATCTAAACAAATATATTTGTAATTTTTACTCCTAAAATATTTATAATGATCATATAATCGTAGAGAACTTTTAATAATTTCAATTTAAGATTATAATAAGTAAGATATGTATAATTATCGAAACGGTGCCTAAAGTATATAACATGTTGATCAGTCATGATACTTGAAGCAAAATTCAACTCATAATAAAATATTATGCGTATTTGTGTATCGTACTTTAATAGCATTATATAATCGCAAAGTACCTTTAATCTCTAGAACACTGCAACAGAACTGCAAATTCACAACGCTACTAGTTTAATATGAAAACCACAATTCCTCTTGCATTTAATTTTAATACTGTTATGGACTGAAATCATATGAAATAGGCTGGTTATTGGTTGTAATATATATGGTTATTACATGTTTCGTTGTAGTACTGGTTATGTAATAGCTATATTTATAGGTTGGCTAGAGTGATTCTCATAATATAAATGCAATGCAATTCCTGATTATGTAAATCAGATAATGCTTCAAAATAAGAACAATCTAACTATCTATACATAACATTGTAGTAGAGTAGTAACTGGTTAATCTAAATAGAAGTTTCTAAATAAATATTTGATAGTGAATATTTCACAAAATAATTCTAGTATAAAATTTCTGTTACACTGTTCAATCTTCTGCTGACATGGGTAATAAGTCCCACCGACTAATGTATCGTTGTCAGCAATATTTTATGTATATAATGGCTTGTGTTTTTAGTTTACGGGCTTGCTTCGTAATGGTCGCCATACCACCTAAGCTGCGGAAGGGTCAGATCTACCTTAGCTTAAGAGAAGTGCCTAGAAACGCGTGGGGTCGATATTAAATGATTTAATATTAGTTGTGTGATTCATGTTATTAATTTATATATTAGTTATAAATATAACTCGAAAATAAGAAAATTTGTGATTTTTAAACACAAAGAAGCCGCAACCTAACAGAAATGCTAAGCACGTAGATTTGCCTTTGTTTCGTATATTCTTGTAACGTACCCCTTTTTAACGGGAAAATAACATGCAAATTCCTAATTAAATACTTAAAAACCACCACAGAGCCAAAGCTAAAACGCTTTGGTTAATATCCGTAATTCCTCGTAAATTCGACCAAAGGAAACTTGCATAGTTCTACCCTAGGAAGCTAAACTTTAGCCGTATTTCTCCGCCGTTTACTAGCCGGCTAATAAAATTTAAAAAGCAATTACCACATCACTAAGTAACCGGTGAAGTGTTATCAAGTTTATAGTAGTGATAAATAGTGTTAGTGTAAACGAATCGAGCAGTTTATAGTCTTTCTTTTGCAGTTTACGATTCTTAAGTGCATTTCGAGTTTTATTGACTTAAGTATTGGGGATGCATTTCTAATGAAATAGCGTTTGTTCATATGGTTCCTTTCAAGGATTGCGTAAATTATAGGTAAAAAGGGACGCTATTACTAAACCTGTATGTCTGTCTGTCAGCAGACTGTATCTCATAAACTGGGATAGCTAGAAAGCTGAAATTTCGTAAATTATGTATTTCCGTTGCTGCTAAAAATAATTAAAATACTAAGGAGGGGTCTGTTGGTTGGGATAAATTAAATTCTATAATTGCTATCTAAAAATCCTGTTTTTAAGTGACTTTAATTATTCTGTATTCTTTAAAGATGTTAGCGCATATCTCCGAAATTTACTGTCCAATTTGGAAAATTCTTTTTGCATTCAAATGACTAGAGGGTCGGCGTGGTCTCATCCAATTTTGTTGAAGTCTTATCATCCATGTGGAAGGCATTCCAGGAAACTCCGCGAAAAACAACAGACTGAACTCTGCTGTTAAGTTTTAATGATGTATACCCACTTAACTGTGACACTGAGATTGAATTGTGATCATCTCTGAAAAATGCAAAATCTTGTTCAATTAAAAAAAGGTAAAGGCATTTTAAATAAGTTTCAAAAATAAAATGAGTTATTTTCTATTTATTTGTGTGAGGTAGTCGGTTCAATTTTTT
>LQNK01000786.1:116582-135626 GCA_001586405.1 Phoebis sennae | reverse complement strand
GAAATCGAACGTATAGAACGTGTCTTGAAATAAAATATTACAGATTTCCAATTCCGTACTATATTTTGTAAAAACTACGACGAAGTATCGATGGAGAAATATGTAAGAGCCTTGTTATGTAGCACGTTTGATAACTTGCATAGTAATTTTCGCTGTACGTGCGTAAAAATAATGATATAAGCAAACTCCAAAATTTAAGTATATCTCAATGAATCAGTAAAGATACAATTTGAATAAAATGCTTTTTACCATACATACATTATTATTATTTAATCCAATGTTTCGAATACTTTATAGCGAACGTGGTCTCGGGCGACTGAGCTGGTAAATGTCTTCATAAGTTTTCCAAAATTGTATGACTGCCTGCTTCGTACCAGGAAACTGAATGAAAAACTCGAGAACAACGCACACCAGAAAATGTATATTAAGTTTTTTTACTGTATTACCCGTGATATACCCCGTGATAAACTATTCTAACCTAACCTTAATCAAATTAATTCTTAAAAAGCAGCAAAGTACAAAAGATTCAGCCCTACGCTGCGTCATGATTGATATTTTCTATAATAATCTATACTTTGCAATTGAAAACTACAAAATAGAATCCATTAGGATAATTCAAATACATATAAAAGATAAAATGATATAACAACGAGAGTTTATAAGAAAGCATGAAAGAATAATCTAATTATATAATGCGCCGTCTTTAATAACGGAAAGAAATATATTTCTTTTACCAAAATTGCTTATTTGAGAAAATTAAATAATAATCGTAGCTTCGAGTCTTTGTTCCCTTATAAAATAATTTTCATCTGCAAGGTAAAGCTTTATTGAGCGAACAAACGTTTTGTATGAATAATTCATGGGCGTACCTACTTGTAGTAAAATTTCGGTTCATTTCAATTTCGAAGAAACTTTATGGTCCTTCAATCAAACTCTTTATCATATCAATTTTTCCCAAAATGTTAGTAATTCGCAAGATACATTCGCAAAATTTATCTCAACCAAGGATATACTCACAGTAACCATCAATCACACTTTTGCTCATATTTTTATTTGTCACTCATTTTCCTTCCTCTTATCCTTAAAGGTTCCTGAAAAATCACTCCTACATTGTGTAAACCGACGCAGCTATCAATATTAATGGGGAAACTTTTTGTTTCAGATTCCATGGAGAAAGAATAATAATGTCGCAATACAAAAACAGGAGATAGACCAAAAATGGATATCAACCATGTAGTATTGGACAAAGAGGCAATCAACCGTTTCGAACAGTACACATTGGCCAAACCTTCTTTGAACGGGGGCATCCCTTTGGACAAGTGCCAAGATGCGGATTCGATGGCATCTAATAGCAGAAAGAAAGTACAAACTTCTCGACAGAAAGTAGTTTGTTGCTTTTGTTTCAAAACAACTAAGTATAGACGGAAACAATTTATTGTGGGATCTATAACCAATAGTGTAATATTTACCGTTTTATTGGCGTACACTTTTCTGGGTTCGTTTATATTTTTAGCGATAGAAGGGGGCGTTGAAGTACCCGCTCGGCCGAGATTATTGCCTGATAAACAAAAGATAACTCATAAAGATCACAGTAATGATAGTAAGAAGGACGCTGATGATTATTATGATTACGGAAATTTAACATTATCGGGAAATTTCTGGGACGCAAGGAGTCGAGCAGTCGAAAATATATGGGAAATAACCGTATCTTTAAATATATTGTATAGAGAAAATTGGACGCGTCTGGCAGCGCAAGAGATTTTGAAATTTCAGAACGAATTGATGCAAAGAGTCACAGCTGAAATGGCGTCACAATACGGCGTGAGCTACAAAGAGATGGCTTTAGGGGAATTTGGTGAAGCTGATATTAACAATCACTATGAAGAGCATGATTGGAACCTAGCGTTAGCATTTTTCTATTCGTTGACTGTATTGACCACTATTGGTAAGTTCATTGTTTTTTTATGCTTAAGAAATATAATTTAAGGAAATGCTACGCATAAAATGTTTTTTAATGAATTTCACACAAACAAAAGTTTTATTTGATAATCGAAAAACACATGCAAAAGAAGGAAAATAAATCAGTGTTTATTATTAGAAAAATTTTATTCAAGATACATATATTTATAAATTTACAGCAATTTATTAATATAACAGCTAATGAAAGTAACCTCTTTTCAGGTTACGGCAATATCGCGCCGAGAACGATCCTCGGGAAGGGAATCACAATTCTGTACGCGCTAATTGGAATTCCATTGACACTTGTATATCTTTCAAGTGTCGGCTCTTTACTCTCTAAAATGGCTCGAAGCGTTTTTAGCAGAGCGCTGTGTTGTTGTCTCTGTTCAAACTGCGGTTACTGCTGCTATGACGAGCGCAGAATGGCGGAAAAAGAAAGGCGAATGAAACTGAAGAGACAACAAGAAGAAACGCTTAACAGTCAAAACACGAGTAAAACGCCCACTGAGGAATGTTACGTTTTGAAAACTGATAGTCAAAAAGATTCATCGCTATCCGATAGACCGACTACAAGTACAGCCAAAGATGACATCATTAGTTGGCCTGACACAGATTCTAAACTATCCATGCGTGGGTTAAGCATACTAGCTCCAGTTTTATTATGCTTAACGGCAATTTTTATCTATATTTCATTAGGAGCCATCGTCTTATTCAACCTAGACGATATGAGTTTAGTAGACGGTTTTTATTTCTGCTTTATGGCCCTAAGCACAATAGGTTTTGGTAATATAATTCCTGGAACTAGCTATACTACGATTAACGGTGTAAGATATTACACGATCAATTCAACAGTTTTATGGTTTTGTTCTGTATATACTTTAACAGGATTAGCGTTGACGGCTATGTGCTTTGGCGTTATTCACGATGAAATCATTTATAGGATAAAGCATCAACAGAAAGAGTGGTCACAAAAAAGTAACACTGTCAATGATGAGGTCAACATGACTGATCCGTTTTACATGAGTTCCTGACATATGTTTAATAAGGGACGCTCCGAAAACTTGTATAGCATTATGGAAGATAGTTCTACTGTAGAACGTACTAGGATAGAAATCGACAATAGAGAAGTAGTACTTAGTGTAGATGATATATCACTAGCGGTAGATACTAATGCTGAGTTTCCTCCGCCCCCGCCGGAGGAAGAAATCGTTGCCATAGTAACGAAGAAAGAACCTAAAGGTGGATTTGGTAACATGGTAGCTTATAACGTTTTACCAGAAATGCTCGAACATGTTAATACATAATCTCATTATCATTTTGTTTTACCCATAATTTGTTTACTGGCTGTGATTCTACCTTCTTATTATTTTAACCTTAGTTGATTAAGAAATATATCATTAAAATCTCTCGAATTTACTTTTCCCAGAATATTTTAAGAATAAAAATGTAAATTGTAATTAAATGTAAATAATGTATAATAATTATACGATGTCTAACATCTTTTTAATAATCTTAATGTCAAATGTTAATATCAGAATAAGTATAAGTAATTTTTATGTGAATAGAATCTTTGTAAAAATATAAAATTTAATATGAAATTAATTAAAAATGTGAGTTAAATTTATTGTTTTATTTTCACCGCTTTTATAATATCTGAAAGAAATTCGTTATTCAGAACAAGTAACATCAAAAGGAGAAAATTTAAAACCAGTTAACCCAATCAACAAAAGTTAATATTAATATCCGCTTTCATGAGACATTATAGGAATAATTTTAATTAATAAGAAATATTTTAATGAATACATATTACTGAAAGCTAGGGTTTATAAAAGTTTGAAATCCTTCTAAAAAGTCATACGAAAAATATCATTATATCAAATAAATAAATCGCATTATACGTTTGGAATTTTGAAGACAGAAAAAAAAACTGAAAATAGAACCACATAATATTATTCATCCAAACCTAATCCCAAAAATTGCACAATTAAATGAGTTTTTGTCATAACTTATACCCCCAGGTAAAACTCGAACACGATGGGGTGACATAATTCAACAATTTTTATGAAAATAAGAGTATGAATAAAAATACCTCATTTCGGGGAGCGAACAAATATCCCCCAAAAAGTAATCTCGGTTAGAAAAAGGGTTGAAGGTTTGTGAGTAAGACAAATAGTGGCTTATATTGAATATGTTACGTTTTCTTTGATTTTGTGCGCAATCATCCATTTTATTGGTTTCTTATGCTAATTCCTCACATGGAATCAAGTACAGCGGTATTATTTTATGGATTTTGGATTTAATGGTTAGGGGAAAGCGTATTTACTACAGTATATACAATAATACAGTAGCTAATACTTTTCTAAGTCCGATTCCAGCTTGAGACGTTAAAGTGTAAAACAAATTCATTTATTCAATTAACTACATTGTCCCTTAAACAAATTTCTAACCCTCAATCAACTATCGGTTTTTAATCTTACCCTTCTTTATTAATATTATGAATATGAAAATAACTCTGTTTGTCTGAATGTCCGTCTTTTCTTCTCGCCTAAACCACCGAACCGACTTGGAATAAGTATTGTACAGAGATTGTTTGAAAACCGGTATAACACATAGGATACCTTTTAATACGGAAATCACACGGCTATGGGAGAGATGCGCGAGTGACACCGGGGGCACAGCTAGTGGATAATAATATTCATTATAATAATATAATTAAATAACAACTTGATTCGCACAAAATGCAAGATTGTTGCTAGCTGGAGGAAAAGGTAAGAGTTGAAGTTGGTAAATAAGGAAAAATTAAAAAATTGTATTTTTCAATCTAACATTATATTAGTATGGAATAAACATAGAACAATTTGAAAGGTTTCTGTCTCATCCCGATCTAGACTAAAGGATGATAATGCAATTCTTGGAAAATGAGTCTAATTTGAGTTGAGTCTCTTGTATAGAAGTATGCCTTGCTCTTTAAAGTTGACGTTTTGAGAGCTATAGTGGCCTATCATTTTTTCAAAATAATGATTCTATTATGTTATCCAGTTACAGCTGCTATCTAGTGAATATTTGTTGTATACTTTAAAACTACCCTGGTTGTGTCTGTCAAGCTGTCCAATTTTAACGGATAAAATAATAGACTAATATTGTAAAAAAAATAGTAAGACAATTTTTTTATGTTATATGCAGAGCATGCTGATGTTAAGTGACCGCAGCCCATGAACATCTACATCATTAAAGTGAGATGCCTTGCTGCCTTGGAGGAAGAGGATAAGGAGAGGAATAATTTTGGGATGTTGGAAGAGGAGTAGCATAGGATGGCCTCAATTATTGTGTATACTAAGATGTTTACCGCTAACCACCTGTTTCGCTTTTACTCTCTACAAAATCTATACATATAATAAAACAGTAACCGAACCATTTCTGTACATTGAATATTTTTCAAAAAGAGTAATTGGTATGCAATATGTATGTTCTATAGATACCAAAACCATGGTTAGAATTTTTTTTTCTGTTTGTCTGTTTGTCTGTTTATCTGTTTGTCTGTTTGTCTGTTTATCTGTTTGTATGTGCGTCAATCACGTAATAACCACAGGGCAGTTTTTGATAAAATTTCACATGCTGATAGATCAGTATTAGGCGCAAATTATAGGCTACATTTTATTTGAAAAAAAATATTTTTAGGGGTGGCTCTCCATACATGTAAACGGAGGGTAAAAAAATAAATGCACGAATACATCATTAAATTTGTTTGGTTTGTAAGTGCGTTTTTTGCTAAATTTAATATTTTTTGAGATATATGCTTCTAAAGTCATGAAAATGTCATACCATGTGACAATGTGGGATTTTGGTTGACTTGCGGTCATGTCTTTTTATATTCTTAACGTATAGATACGGTAAAACACTCAATAAATTCTCAAAAACCTTCAAAAAATACATAACTCTTCGCCCGCGGCTTCGCTCGCGTATGCTACAAATTTCTGTATTTGGAAGAGGCGCGTGCACTATGCGATTTTGGTGAAACCTACTTCCATAGAAAATTATAAAAAACACTATAGACATGCGCATAATTATATGAGCGGTCCTGCGACCGTCATTTTTCTAAACTTTTGTCGTGCGCCTCTAAAAAATACAGAAATTAGTAGCCCACGAGTGCGAAGCCGCGGACGGAAAGCTAGTATATAATAAAAATCTTCATTGTACAATTTCTGCAAAAGTTGTTGTTGTCTTTTTTATTCGCTTTTGAGAAAGGCTTTGGAAATTTTGTATCCCGTAAAAATGTTTATATTCGCGTCGTTCTAATAATTTGTTTTCATTTTCTTCATTAGTTTGCTTACAAATAAGTAATGTTTTAGGAAACTTTCTGGTTTTGTTTGATTTTTTTGTTCCTGAGGTTCACGCTCAAAGAAATAAACACTCCAGCTTTATATTATTAGTTTTTATATCTGTATAGTATTTCGCTGCTGTCCGTACAACATAACCACTTCACAGTACTCCATTATCCTCAAAATAGGCTCCCGTGATCAGTCCAATAATGACACTAGAGTGCCCATTTGAAGTCCAAGTTGTCATATAAAGTGCTTCCTTTGTAAAATGGCCTATTATTTTCCTCACAACAGCTTATGAGATCAAAACGACGAAAAAGCTGTAAAACTCCACATAACTGGATAAATATTTCATAATCCAACCATTTTCTTTGTCGTAAAAAGGGAACGTGATTTTTATGCTAAAGTAAATCAAAATATATCAATATGTATACAACACATGATTTAATTTTATCGCTGATTCTTGTTCAAAGATTTAAAGACTCTTTCGATGATGAACTATTATATCTAATAACCTAATTAGTAGATTAAACTACTTTTAATGGGACGGTCTAATTTGAATCAGAAAATTACTGAAGATAGTGTTTGAAACCGATCTAATTTGGGAATAACACTAATATTATAAAGAGGAAAACTTTGTTTCGTTGTAATGAATAGACTCAAAAACTACTGGACTGATTTAAAAAAAAAAATCTTTGACCATTCGTAAGCTACATTATCCACGAGTGACATCGGCTATATTTTTTAGGTGATATATGTATATAAAATTATGTAGCTAGTAATTAATATAGTGTATAATTTAGACACTGAATTTTACAGTAATATTGTTAATATACATCAGGATAACACATGCTACATTCTATGACGATTTTATGTAATTTGTCAATCTTATTAGGATCAAATAATTTGGAAATAAATTGCGAGCAAAACCGCGGACAGTCAACCGAGTACAGACTCAGAAGGTGGGCACCAAAACTTTACCATGGATAAAACACACAGTGACTTATTACCTTACATTTATTGGGTCAAAACATTCATATCCGATAAGTCAGTATGAAACCATTGCAGATCTAAATCCACACTGACGTAACACTAGATTCCAGTAGAAATTCATATTTAAATTCCAGATAATAGACGATCGTCGCACTTCGTACATCGTTATTCATAGCATTTATTGAATATTATTACTTTTGGGATATTGAAAGTTATGTAGGTCCACTGCTGAATATTGAAGAAATGTTTGTGCAGAAATATGTACGGTTATGTAACTAAAATGGGTTATGAATGTATTATTTCACATGAGACGTAGAACGTGTATGAATTATTGTAGTATTGATTCTGCTGTGAATTTGTGGGTTTTATACGATAAATCAGGAAAACGAATGTGATTTATTTCACTAAATGTGTTTCCTATAGTTGATGAAATAAACACTAGTAGTGTTAGATTTTTCCTCTTTCCTAAAAAAACACATTAATAGGATATATGAGAGAAATAAGATAGAACAAAGTACCCTCTTAACCGCTTCACTTAGTACGCTATATATTACTCGAATACTATATAGTTACTATTATTTTTAAATCATAGTAATCAATTCATGCAGTACGCTTGATGTCAAGTGACGACCACAGACTATGAACACCAACATTGCCAGCAATAAATAAGGGTACATACATACTCTTATATCTTTTAATGCACAATGTTCAACTAATACATTAATTGAGTTTATTTCGAAGTAAATATTTACAATGAAAACAACTTGTTTTCTCATCCTCATGAAACATAACAAGTAATCAATTTGACGCATTGCAGAGATATTTCCATACGTGAAAATGCAAACTTACGACCATTCAATATTTATGAGATACTTCTTCCCTTGTTAGAATAATGTCGTAAATAACTTATTTACATCAGCCCCTTTGGTGCAGTGGACTTGGCAATGGTCTAATGCGCCAGACGGTGTGGGTTCGATCCCCACGTGTAGAAAATTATTATGTGATGAACATTGTAATTTCTTTCTGTCTGGGTGTTCATTTATGTATAGTATAGATGTATTTACAAAAAAAAATGTATGCTTAAGTATGTCTATCAGTTATCTAGTTTCTATAGTTCAAGCTTTGCTTAGTTCGGGAATAGATGGCGTTTATTTTATTCTCTTTTATATTAACATCTCGCAGAAGATTTGTAAAAACTAGAATTTTAATATATCTAGTGTGCTATAACTTTACGTAGCTTATAGGATATTATATTCTTATCTTTCCTTACTAATTCTAATTATATTTTCCTATTCAATATCCTATCCTCTCGCTTAAGGAGCTGGCACAGAATCTTAAACACTAGTGTTATAATTTTGTATCAGATCTCACTAGGTCAATGTTACATACTAATAATATAGGGTTTTTCATTTAGGGTTCTTTTATGATAATACTACTCCGACCGATACCGGTAACAGTGGTCAATCTCAACAGAGATCAGCCAGGTACGAAAGATATATTTGAATGCACAAATATGTGCGCAAATACAGGTGTACTCTTTATTCCCTCACTCTCATAATTCGAAGGGTTGGCAGATCGACATTACCGAAGAGAGATCAAGCGCAGGACCGACGGTCTTACGTGCTCTCTCAGACACGAATATCAGGTTCTTTTAATTTAAATAAAATAAAATGTGTGTAAGGGTTTTAGAATTTTTTATTCATTTGAAAGACCTACTGAACCCATTTTATATAGTTCAAATATCAGCCATAGCTACTCTATGGGAGCGCAAGCGAAATTTAAATTTTTTTCATAACAGTTTTATGTTTAAAGATAGCAAAACCTAAATGAAATACCTTATATAACTTACACATAATATTTAAAAGAACTCTTATTTTGTAGATATTGACTTTTCATAGCTTTTCCGAACTTATAATGTGAGAAATAATGGCACTAAAGTCAACTAAAAGATTACGATAAACAAGGTATCGAAGCTTATGTCTTGAAAAGGTTTTCCAATACAAAGATTGTCTAAGGGTCCCAAGATACGGGGCGGAGTAAAAATGAAATAAGTGATTCTTGATACAATCTGATTAGGCCTGAAAAAGAACCTGATACTTTATTATTTTTCGTAAAAGAGGTTTTTATTATAGTAGCAGAACATAATGGGATGTGTTTTGTATATGGGTTAGTCTTAAAAAAGATATGTTCATGCAAACCGAATTTGATTTGATCTCGTATCTATGGGGACTTTTTTTCAAAATAAGCAAATATCTGTATAAGTCTAATACGAAATAAAAGTGCATAGTAAATATTGAACACGGTACATTCAATGGATCCATAGATATCTGTGGATCCATAAGATCACGGTACTTTCAATGGATCCATAGTAAATAAATTACTGGGTTAAATAGAGTCCAGGACACTCTCCAGGACTCTTAAGTTGCTTTTATTTGGCTATTTATTTTTTGAGAAGAAGGCAAAGATGAGGAATGAAGCCCTAATACTTATTCGTGCCAAATCAATATCCAGTTTCTACTTTACTTACTCTTGAATTAATCTAATACGGTTATAAAACTAAGTTAGTTATTTACCTAAATAATAAGCCTGGTAGCACCCAGAGTTTGGTATATTAGAATCACTAAAGACACTTTATTAGAACAACGTTAATTTATAATTTCTTCAAAAAATAACATAATAATGCCTTGAATCTTTGTTCTTTCGGCATAACTAAATGGTCAATAGAAAACTGTTCACGCAAGAAAAATTTAAAGGAATCCGGTCGTAATGTCGCTAGTTGATCGGAAAGCTAATAAGGTAGTCCCTTCTCGGTTGAACGAACTCAATATTACAATGGGGACCAAACATGCCTGTCTAATAACGAAGATCTTTGTCACAACCTCCAAAAATGAGTATTTTATCGGAATATATTTTATTTAATCCATGCCTTTTATGTCAAAGGGCAAATACGTCATTCGTAAAACGCTATTCGGAGAAACATTTTTAATGTTATGTATACAATTTGAGGCAAAAAGGTTATATGCCTAAATGGAGAAATTATATATTTAATCTATACTTATTTCTTTTACGCTGTTCAATCTTTACATATAATACAAAAATAATAATAATGTAATAGCTCCCCTGACCGATTTTGATCATGGTGGCCAATCTCAACAGAGACTAGCCAGCTGTACAGGAGATTTTATAGTGCACAAGTGTACGCGCGAACATAGGTGCACCCTCTATTCCTTTACTCTCAATAAAACAGAAATGGTCTGCATTTCTGTACATTGAATGTTTTTAAAATAGAGTAATTGCTTTGCAATATGAATGTTTTATAGACCCCAAAACCACGGTAAGAATTATGTTTTGTTTCTCTGTTCTTATGTTCGTCAGTCACGTAAAATCTACTGGACAGATCTTGACAAAATAACAGGCGTGGAATAGCTAGTAATAATAATATTTCGTGCGTAATTCAAAGTAAATGCAACTACATAAAATACATTTTCAAATATTGAGAGTATTTTTTCTATTTTTAATGAGCGCTTTATACTTGTAATCAGTTATTAAGTATGAGATTAGATTTTTAATGAAAACAGGAAAATTATATCTGCTCAATTTTGTAAGAGCAATTACCGTGTGAATCTTAAATATCAAATAATGTTATTATCTTCGCTTCGTAGAATTAAGCTGGCTATGAATTTTTAATTATGTTTATCGATACTGAAAAGGCGCACTTACATTGATCGATAGGAGCCGCATTCTGTAACACATGGCATTAAGCCCGCATTAGGATTCGTTTAGTCGTCAGAGCTTGCATTCGAGGGGCGGGAGATTTCTTTAACACATGCGAACCTTCTGCATGTGGGAGGGTCACCCATTTATACGGGTCAAACATTCATAGTCTCGATATATCTTTGAGATTCTGAAAACCGTTCAACCATTTTGCCCTAACCTCATATAGGTCCTGTTATTGATGTTATATTATTCATATGTATATAGATATGTATTGATGTCGCGGTTAATAACATTTCATTTCAATATTGATTCGATTGCCATTCATAGTGATGACTTTTTTAACGCGAGGAAAGCCTACATGCGGCGGTTAGGTTATCAGACTTCTACTGAATAAAGCCTCACGGTGGTCTACGACGCGCAAGAAACGAGGGGCCCTGGGATCTCCAGGAGGACCACGCCCTCGGCTCGGCTGTTATAGCACGTTTATAGATTTATTATTATATAATATTATCCGCAGTAAATTGTAACTTTGTAGTGCTAAACTCCTTGCATTACTTTATTGAAAGTTATTTTCTACTTCTTAGGGCGAGAGGTCGGTTTTATTTTTTGGCAAAAATTTTTATTTTTCCCTTTTTAGTGTCCTGTGAAGGGCAATCACATCATCGACTGACCACGAATGATGAAGTGTAACCTATTTGTACAAATATACTAAAACCAACAAGTTATTTGCTGCGTGTTTAACTATTGAAGCTGGATAATCTGGCCATAACTAATTCGAGTTACGACCCGGTGTTATGCAGACGTAATCTATTATACAGGGTGTTTCTGTTAAGTATAGTGTAGCGGTTATTGCATGAGAGATTTATAAACATATTTAATCACGTAATATGGAGTACGATATATTAATATTTTATTAATACTATCGATCACAGTTGAAAAATGTATAACGTAAAAAACATTGAATTTTTCTTAGTTCAATTACCATGCTCTTATAGTTATCACAAAGTGTTGATTCAATATAAATAAATGTTACTTTTTTTCCAGATATGACTCATTAAGTCATAATATGCCATTATTTTTAGAAGATATGTTCATGCATGTGTATTCAGACTAACTAAATAACGTCCTTTATTCATAGTTGAGACTAGATTCAGAAAATTATTTGCAACTCACAAACATATTATCTTCTAATAATATAGTTCTAGCCGAGACTAGACTGTTTGAGAGAGTAAATTAAACAACATTTCATGTTTAATTTTCCGAATCTTTATCACATCAATTTACCAAATCACGTATTTTTAAAAGCAGTTTCAAGTTTTTAATATTCCGTAAATATATCTACGTCTTAAAAAAATATTTTCCGCAATCGCCTACTTTAACGACTACACCCTATATACACATCCCTTGATTAAACCACCTGAGGGAGGCCGACCTAAGCTTCATCTCACGGGAAATCATATTTAAGATTGCAACGGTACTCCGAGTAATTTTATCACACTAAATATAACTATGTTAGTGTTTATTTTATGCTGTAAGTGGAATGTAGTGTTTACTGCGGCAAATATGTTGAGTAATGGAAATTATTAAGCAAATAGGACATGGATAGATAAACTTTTATGATTATTGTTATTAGGATTAATCAAGGCAACTTCTGATTTTTGACGATCATCATACTTCATATACTTTATACTTTGTATTGATACTTCTTGATGGAATTGCATATTACTTTTATTTAAAGACAAACACATTTTCATACGTTCAATTCCACTATAATAACACTTTTTACTATAAATATTTATTTATTTTACTAGTATCAAAATCTGTTTGTTTTAAACAAAAGCATAGCAAAGAACATAAGAACTTTCACGTTTAATTTTTTGAGACCACGGGGCGTAACTCTTTTTTTATAATAAGTTATTGAACTGTATGACACGAGGCACGTATTTTAGAACATAGAATTTTCCGCCATCAAAATGATGTTCATAACAAGCGGTACTACAAAAGTTTAATAGGCCTAAAGGTTTTTACCATCAAATGATACATTTGATCATTTTCCTTCGACATAATATTTCATACACGTTCATTACGTACAAAGCTCTTTGAAGCTAAGAATATATGAACTTTGATCTTTCAAACAATCTATTGTGTTGAATCTCATATTAGCTGCGAATAAAAGGGAATTAAAAAGGAATTGTTGGATGGATCGTGATTGCCGTCCGTTCGTTTAGTTGAAAAGTTTTCTAACAAAGTTCTATCCCCCTTTTGTTGTATTTTTCAATAGGCAACAATTTAAAATTAATATTTTGGTGTCATTCAGGTGAACTCATATCGGGAGGTTGGTTCCCAGTAGTTCAACTATTTTAAAATCTCTTGAACTGCGACCAGTCGCAGATCATTTATGATCATAATTAATATTACCATGAAAACATGTTTAAGATGTAAAATATATCTTTTACATAAGGAATTAAGTATTTTAATGAAGACGCTTCATAGCACTTTTATATTCTTTTGTTTCTATCTTTTTCTCATTACATTTAATATTTTTTAAGATTGTAGCTACATAGATTTTGTTTTATTTGTAGATGGTTATTTTTTAAATAAATAATAAAAAACAAAACCATTTGTCTACTTTTTCAAAATTCATTAAAATACACTATCCATTATGTAAAAGATATATTTTACAACGTAAACATGTTTTGAAAAATGATTTGCGACTGGTCATAGTTCAACTAATTATTGCCACTAGTTCAACTTTCTAGAGATTTAAAAATAGTTGAACTACTGGGAACTACTGGGAACCACCGGGAACAAAGGTGTATGACTCCTTCGCATTAAAACGTTATATCGGAGCGAGCTACATTAGAATAATATAACTAGAAGCGACACTGATATATATTCTCGCGACTGTGGTATACAGCTGAGTCAGGACCAATTTCAGGAATGTAGTACACCATACAACTACCTCACCTAACCTGTATAAACAGGCATTTTACTTTCCATGCTGTGTTTCCAATTTTTATTTTTTCTGTTTATACTTTTGTCTGTCTTTCTTATGTATTGTGTTTTGTGTACCTTTATCCTGAATAAATTTCTTATCTATCTATCATATAAGCTTGAAACAAAGCCGTTGTCACTAGCTAGTTACTAATCATACTTTATTATGGTTAAAGAAGTTCAAAGTAAACATACGCTGGCGAAGCCGCGGGTTACAGCTAGTAATGTACAATACACTAAAATTAGTGTATAAACATTATATAATTAGGCTCTTATCGATAATAATGTCGCGGTTAATAGCGGTTCATATAAACATTGATTCGATTGCCATTCACTATGATGTCGCCCCGACCGCTTTATTGTATGCGATAATACGGAATTAATTCTGTCAAATACAGATGCATTCTTTATTCCTATATTCTTAAAGACTTATGAGGAACGGTTTATAATGATCACATACAATTGACTGCTTCGTTGATCTAGTGGTTGCATCTTGATTACAGATCGAGGGGTCTCGGGTTCAAATCCCGGGTGGGGCCAAAAATGTTACTCTGATAAAGAAATCTCAGTAACAGCCCTGAAATCTGAATCTACGCCGTCGATTTTGCAACAAATAAACATGTCATAAATTAGGTTTTCGCCCTGAAAGCTTGAAAAAAACACCCCGTATATTGCACACCTTACTCTAAATAAATAACGCTTAATATATATTTAAAACCAAGTACAATGAAAGGTTACGAAACGATAATTAACTAAAGGATTCATGGCAATTATAGGCGCACTGAGACACGGGAGTAAGAACCTTTATTGTCGACCATGATAAATTGAGGTCGCCTTTTATTAAACGGCCAATGAAATTGATGTTCGTATACTGAAGAGGTTTATAGGCGATGGAGTCAATTTTATGGTAGATAAAAATGGTTTGTTTGTATAATTATAATTCATTTGTATATCAGGCACACTTGTTTTCTTTTTCTTAAAAAATATGATGTGTTTTGAACCGTAATTACGATTTGATAAGTAAACGACCGATGACATTCTATGGCGTAATTGCAATAAGCAAACGACCGATGAAGTCAGTTGAAAACACGGCCGATATAAAATTTTCCCGCATGCGTTACAGACTAATGTAATCAAGCCTTTTGAGTTTAAATATACTTTACCCGGCCAAGCGCCTTAGCTTTGCAAAGTAAACGACTATATTAGATTCGCCTGTCAACAAATTTCATGAATGTGACAATGATTGTGAGACAATTACGAATGAAACAAACAAAATATTAATAAAATCTCAAAACCGAGTATTTTAGAATAAACCCCAAAAGTAAAAAAAAATTTAAACATCGAATTTCCTGGAAATTTTCAATCACACAATCGGTTTTTATATTCCTTTCTGCAATAATATACACCAGTAGGTACCAAAACGTGCAAAACAAAATAGCGCTAGAAACTTCCAATATACGCAACTTTGGACGTAAAAAGGATCTCAAATCCGTACATAAGCCCACATATAAAAATTGATAGTAACACTGAAAACATACTGTAATACAACACACCAACTAGATTCCGTCAGTGCCTTAAATGCTCTGATGGGAAAATGGGATTTATTTGTTTACGCAATAAAAGACGTTTTGCCATGGATATGAAATGTAAATGGGATACAAGCGGCTTAGGCCGATGACGATACAAGAATTTGGATATCGTACGTGTCTGTAATATGTGTGACTTTTGGGATTCGTTGGTTTATTAGCATTCTTGTTGGCCATAAAGTCTGATTTAAATAAAAGTAGAAATTGGCTATATATTACACAAATAGACTCGAATACTTTGTGTTATATGATTGAATTTTCACTTTTATCAGCTGGCAATTTGGTAAGCTAATTAAAATAATCAAGAATAGAAAAAAATCGACGAAGGTGTAAAAGTAAATTTAATAGTTGTCCTTTAATCGTTATCCATTGAGAGGAATAAAGGGTCTCTTCGGTTGGAACAAATTTTCAAACTGTTGCATTAAAAAATGACAATTCAAGAAGGCAAGTTCCTTTATATAAAGATTTGATTTAATTCTGTGACACTTCCATAAGTATTTCATTCCATACAAAACTGTCTGCATTACAGTTTATGCAACTAATTTTTATGAAAGACAGTGATCATAAGACGCTGTGTTTCGTACATTGTTTTTGAATACGGAATTTAAAAAATGCTTGAGTAAGTAAAGTACCACCACTATGCAAAGAAAGACATTTCATAATGCGGTCTAATTAACCAGCCTTAAAAATAAAAAACAATAAAACTAACCTTGACCGACAACCTCTGAATACATTTATGAGCCCTATGCGTTCGCATACTATTCTCAGCACTGTTTGCGAATGCCATAAAGAAAATCTTCATTCGATATGCATTCAAAAACTTTACCAACTACTTTAAAACATCCATTTCCTCAAAAGACATTTTAAACTCCACAATCGTCCAATGGAGCTAAAATATTAACGAGATGTTATCGAGAAACTTATCTCGTCAAAGTGTGCTTAGGTTCAGATTAAAAATTTTGCAGCGTCCGCTTTAAAATAAGTTTTCTCCTTCCGTATTTACTTGGTGGCGGACGCGCTGCAAATAATTACACTCTGTAACTTAATATTATGCAATTTTATATTTTAAAGTTTCCTTCGAGTTTGATTTTATCTGTCGTTGATATATTTAGGATCGGATCAGAATTTAGTGAAAAGAAATTGATATTAACAACGTCTTTTGAATAGATTTGATAATTCAACATTTATGAGAGTATAATCTGTATACAGGGTATAAACGTTAAGTTTAACTCCACGTAATTATTAAATTTTTACAAAAACTCTAAGTTTATATTGATTGAGACCTACTGAGTAATCCAGTGTGAATGAAATTGTTTAAATTTAATCAGGATTAATTAAAAAAATTGCCTAACTGTCCCATATAAATACAACAGACAACTTTAGTTCTTTTCTCGAAAGATTTTAATACAATAATGCCTGATAATTAAAAAATACCGAAGATATTTGAAATTAATTTCAATTTTAATAGCATAAAAGTTACACGAAATTTTATGTTAAGATTGATTTCATTTCAATGTAATAGCTAGCCTTAGATAATTCTTACAATTCTTGGTTTAACCTGCATTTGTGACATAATGTCATATGTCTAAGAGACCGTTTTTAAAGTGTCGCATAGCTTTTTTGTCGTCAGGAGTTAGTATGATATAAAATAATGGATCTTTCGCTTTAATCTCCAAATATAAAACCTCGTTTTAAATATTAATAAACTTTTTGCAATAACCATAATGAAAAAATTACAATCAAATATTCTACCTCTATCTTCCTCATGCACTTATACTATAGCATATTTTCCCATTTACAACGTCAAAATACTGATTTCTCATGAATAAAGCTGTCGATACATTCTAGTACAACATATTTTTTTAGATTTGAGCGGACAAACGACTGCTCGTTTTGTGGGGTCACCTGATAGTAGGCGATTACTACCGCCTATGAGCATTCGCCACGCTAATGTCCTTACAAATGTGTTGCGGCCATTTTAGATAGGAGAGGTGACTATATATTATATAGAGATTTATGATAGAGAGGAGATTTTGATACTAAATAAGGATAGAATCTTCTATAATATAAGCCAGTAAAAATATGATGTAAGAGAAATATACATTTAAAAATTATCAAGACAAACTTATGTTATCATTCATCATCAAACATTGATCATCTAGACAAAAGTAACTGTAAAACATGCAAAGGAGGGTGATGTGGGTAGAATTTCAACCAGTTGCACCATTTAAAGTTGACCTCAGTATAGTTTCTTCAAGTTGGATATTTTCAAAGAACACCGCGGCCGTAGTTTGTTCGGAAATTCAAAACTTTAGTCATCTTAATGAATTTCTGGTGCATTGAACATTGATCGACAAAAGTATGACGGTTTATAAAGTTTATGTTTACTTTTTTAGTTTACTACGATGTGATATCTTTATTCAATTATTGAGCAAACTTAAATAATAACATTACAAATGAGTTACATGCCTATATTTTGCTGATAAAGCACAATATAAGCTTGTAAAACAAAAGGTATGAAAATAACTATAAAACAAAATCGAAATCACGGAACAAGCCATGACTCCTTTAAGACACGACTCTCATTTCAACCAGTTGCACCATTTAAAGTTGACCTCTGAACAGTTTGTTCAAGTCGGATATTTTCAAGGAACACCGCGGCCGTAGTTTGGTCGGCAATTCAAAACTTTAGTCATCTGAATGAAGTTCTGGTGCATTTAACGAGCTAACTTCACTTTGATAGACAAAAGTATGACTTCAGTTACGACGGTGAGATTTGTATTTTCCAAAAGATTGTGTGAACTTCAAATATAGTTTTATTATTATGATATAATTTTTTAATTTGATTTTAAAAAATATCACTTCATGAATACCTTTGCGTAAAATTCATTACTAAAACAGTTTATTATCTTCTGAAATAAAATTAATAGAACAAGTTTATACAAAATTAAAAGATTTCGAACTAAAGATCACTGTTTGTTCAATTATTATCAAATTAATTTAGAAAATAGAATTATCTTATTATTTTTTATATTGTTGAAAGTATATATAATAAATATGTATACATAATAAATATTCTTATCTGGAATGATAAGAAGAAAAATATAGTAATGTTTTGGTTTGCGTACCAAAACATTAGTGTCTCTTTATCACTCAGTTTAAATTCCATTATATTGAATTACATTACATAAAAAAATTGTAGATAAATATGACTTAATATTTGATCGAGCGAAGCTTATTTTTGTATGTTTGTGTGTAAGTATAAAACATTTTGCCCGACGTAAACTTGAGTATTGTTTATCCGATCTTGATGAAAATTCATAGGTGAATAGTTTAGATAAAAAAAAGTCAAGTTCGAAGATGCGCTAAATCGGTGGAGATGATACGAAGATAGCGGAAGTCAAATAGTTGAATTTTTGTCCAAGAATACCTGGAGTATCATTCTTGATAATATATTGTACACTTATATTATTTTA
>LQNK01000786.1:97271-111674 GCA_001586405.1 Phoebis sennae | reverse complement strand
AAAGTAATTGGTATGCAATATGTATGTTCTATAGATACCAAAACCATGGTTAAAAAAATTTTGTCTGTTTGTCTGTTTATCTATTTAATTGTTTGTATGTGCGTCAATCACGTAATAACCACTGGGCAGATTTTTATAAAATTTCACATGCTGATCGACCAATATTAGGTGCAACTTATAGGCTACATTTTATTTAAAAAAATATGTTTTTGGGGTGGCTCTCCATACATGTAAACGGAGGGTAAAAAAATAAATTCGCGAATATATCATTGAGTGAGGTTTCATTGGAAAGGTCTTTAAAAATGATATCGAGGTTTCAACATGCGTTTTTTGCTAAAATAAATATTTTTTGAGATATAACGCTTCTAAAGTCGTGTAAATGTCATACCACGTGACAATGTGAGATTTTGATTGAGTTACGGACATGTCTTTTCTACTGTTAACCTAGAGATAGACGTTAAAAACACTCAATAAATTCTCAAAAATCTCAAAATAACTTACTCTCCGCAGCTTCGCTTGCGTGGGCTGCAATTTTCTGTATTTTGAAGAGGCGCGTACTATGAGATTTTGGTCAAACCTATTTCTATAGAAAATTATAAAACGAACAATAGACATGCGCATATATCAGCGGTCCTGCGACCGTAATTTTTTTAAACTTTTGTTGTGCGCCTCTACAAAATACAGAAATTAGAAGCCCACGCGTGCGAAGCCGCGGGCGGAAAGCTAGTACAGAATATTTTAATTCGTGCAAAGTCAAAGGATTCGATCACTGCTTTGGCAGTTTATATTTTCAAGACTCAGTTTAGGCTTTGGCCCTTTTAAAAATTGTTAATACGGAATTTTATAAAATAAAAAAATGAGATTGTGCATGAGTTCAGGATTAAATAAATAAATAATTTCTAGCAGTGCGTTTTTACAATTCAAAATATTTTAAACAAAGCTACAAGAAAATGAAACTTTCATAATTTTTATAAAAAAAAATTACAGTAGGTGTAATGAAGTTAGTAAATAAAACAACAATTTTCTGGTATTTCTTTATTTGCATCGTCTCACTTCACCCATTATTATTGCATAACATATTATTGATTGTTCATATTCAATCAATTTGTAAACAACACTCGATTCATAAAGCATTCATTTTTAACAACTTGTCTCAAACTCTCGGAAGACCGTTATCAAGTTTTTGTCCAGTTTTTAAAATCGAACATTTCACGTATACTCGTAACACATAATAACAGTCTATACAATTGGCGTCAACGAGCTGATGATCGGGCTCAGTGTTGTGCCTTAGGAAAGGCCTACGTCCAGCAGACAACTACTAACGGCTGATAATGATGATGATGTGCAGTAGAGGTCAAATAAAACTTCCTTTTTTGTCTTCTCCTCTGACTTTCACAATAACAATTCTTTTAAAATACAACCATTCAGGATTCTTTGTTAAAATCTTGCGAAGTATCTCGCAACAAGACATATGTTTTAGTTACGATATGGCGATAAAAATGATCATTGCCTCTTATATTTTATCCACGATTCTGGTACACAAACCTTTCCAATTCGTATTGTTCCTGCAACACAATTAGGTCGATCTGTTAATCGACTGAAAATAGAACGGCCTTCCAAGCTTGGTATCTCCTGCGACTTTAGAAAATTCTTGAAATGTTTAACTTGGTCCTCGAAAAGAAACGCGTCAAAATTAATCTCTTCGGTTGAGAGTTTCAACACTGCACACATAAATATTAATGTAATAAAATACTTTAAGAAACAATTCATTTTGGATTATGTGTAGGTACTGTTTAATACACGAGCGATTCCCACAAATATTGTGAGTGAACTGCCTGGGGTGATAAGAGTATGTGTCACTGTGCTGACCAATATCTAATTATGACGAAATATTAATATAATAATTTACTCATATTATGTTTGGAATGTCTGGAAACATTATTTGGTTAAGAAACATCGGACTAAATTCACTGCCTAAAAATAATTTTTAATTTACTCCTAGTTTTTGCACAATTTAGATTGCTAGTGTCCTTGTTCAGTTTCTATCAGCTTTTTAAGATAACATTATCACTCAGACACTGTTTTGGATGTAATATTTATGTTTAGTTTTGAGAATGGTAATAGAAATCTGATCGGTGATCTATGTATAAATATTTAAAAAAATATATAAAACTCTCCGAACTGATAACCTCCTCGTTTCTTGGGAAGTCGGTTACAAACAAATAGTAATAACTCAACAGTATGGCGATTGAAAAACTAAATTTATACAAAATGGAAAGGAACTTCTTCAACACAGCTTAACCTAGCTAGGAAGGTAAAGCCTAATCGAAAACAAAACCATCATGTAAAAGAGAACCAATTTATATTTATTTATTTAATATTTAAATAATTTCAGTTACAATCAAAACTATTTACTCGTTTTGTTTACATTTCTTAAGCATTTCCCTTAATTTCATTTACTTCCCCATTTACATAACACTTGTAACTGTATTTGATTAATTACATAGTAACAGAACAGACATGGAAACAGCTATCATTCCATGTTTATAACAAAATATCATTACTTACGCGTCGCAGTATTCCAGGCACGTAACACAATTATACGACAATAGACTTTAAATTATTTTCTGCGCAGTGTAACGAAAGTGCTATATGAATTTATAATTTATTAGTTTAGCGGGGAACATATTGAGGGAAGGCCTTGTTTTAAGACGCATTTATCCGTCGCCTTATCCGCTAAGCCCAATTTTCATTTATATTTTTCCCCTTTGTGAAAGTTACTAGTTACAGTACTAGTTAAAGTACAAAATTAAATATATAGTTGTAAATTTAATAAAGTCTATAAATAAATGTGGAAATAGTGTAAAAAATAGTTTCAATTCTATAAAATATTATAAAATGCATTTCCATCAAGAAATGACAATACAGTCTATCGAGTCTATCCAAGAACTTTACACATACTATTTAGATTTATGTTGGTAGATATTATTTCTAGACTAATATTATAAAGAGGAAAGATTTGAGTTTGTGTTCGTTTAAATTGTATGGGCCCTGACACTACTGGACCGATTTGAAAAATTCTTTAACATTAGAAATCTTTTATGAACATAGACTATATAACATTATGCAATGGGAACGGGAAACAGTTAGAATGATAAATTTTAAGGTCCATTTAACCATCAGTGGAATATCAAAATGAATTCTTCTTTTATAATATCATAAAAATGGGGTTAAGACTTGGTTTTATCTATTTGTTTTTTTTGTTTCTTAATAATTTACAAAAAAAACTTGTGATGAATACTTCTATATCCTTTTTTTATAAACACTACTCCAAAATTTATAAATAGGTTTTTCCAACATCTAAAGGAAATGTATAAATCTAAAACTGACAATATAAACTACTTACTAAATCTTCCTTTCTCGTGAACTATTATTTCTATTGTTGAAAACCGTATAAAAATCCATTCAGTAGTTTTCGAGTTTATCGCGTTAATCCAGGTAGGAAGACACGTCTGTATGTATAGATTGGAATAGTTTCAGTGAAAGTGGTCACGGACAATGCTTTAACGTTTAACAGATAATCAATAGTCATAACTAAATCATGGCATGCAAATAAGGTAATATTAGTTTAATTAATTAACTGAAACCACGGGAAAACCAAACATTTAGTGAAATATAATAAAAATTGCTTTTGATATCCACATACAACAATAAGTAATATTGTAATTTATATAGTAAACTCCTTTTTGTCGTATTTTGCGAGCGTTTTTCTTAATTATTTATTTATTTCATCATAAAAACTATAGTCCAACACCACAGTCAATACCAATTCGTTAGACAGTTTAAATACAATACAATTATTGAATAATAATTTTTATTCGATTACAATATATTATGTCATTCGCATTAGGAGTCAGTCAATAGGCTATTTGACAGTTTTTTAAAATCCATTTTATATAAATAAGTAGAAGTCAAGGAACCCAGTAAAAGTTTTATTAATTCTGGTATATATTAACTGAAAAATATCAAATTGAAAATTCAATATTTCAATAGCGCGCTAAAACGCTGCTTGAGGCAAAATGGTGTCGATGACGTCACTTGCTTGTATTGTCTGGTGTGACGTATTCGCATATCATCTATGAACCATTATTTCGCTTATGATATAAATTAAATAACCACTTAAGTGTAAATATAGGTGTATTTTTTAGCTCCGAAGCACAAAAATCGGAATCATTTTTAAAAAACTTATCCGACCATGATTGTGTCCACTTGGGGTAGGTTTCTACTGCCTGCTTTTACAAAATCGTTATCCGTGATAACAGAAAAGGAAAAGCTTGAGAGAATTTGTATTTATATAGGAAAATATGAATAAAACAGTTCCGAGAGATAATATAACACACGGAGGCAAACAATGTTTACAAGCAAGTTAAGTCATTATTAAATCGGGCGCGTTTTGTGTCACGTGACAAATGTTTGAAAAAATGCATCTTCATTTACGGATTTTTAAATAAATCAATTATTATTTTCAACATAAGTGATTGAATTACCATTTTATAACACATAATAGTTATGAATAACGGCAATTGACACTTTATTTTTCGCAATGTCAAATAGCCTATTCTGCATGTCATTCTGTTTACAAATCAACAAAGATACATGGTAATACGATACAATAATTATAATTCCATTACAATGTCAGATTTTTTAAGAATACAATGTCAAAATAATATATGTTATTTGCATTAGGGGTCAGTCAATTGTGCATGTCAAAGAATTAATAATCTATTACAAGCCCTTGTGCACTCTTATTATGCTTGAAGCCTTCCTCGTGAATTAAATAACGCATATCAATATAATAAACAGGGAGAATTCTTAGATTTCTTCGAGTAACTGCGAGGATTAACAGTGTTTCTCAAACATAGTTGTGCCATGATCCAGTGATTTGCACGCTTCTTACAGGCTTCGTTTTATACAGGGGTAACAGACAAAACCTTAGGCCAAGGACCATTTTTACATCGTTGTTGTTAGCAGCAGTCCCTGCTGCTGTGAAGTAGCATTGCAAATGAGTCTTGTGCTTGTGAAGGGGGAACCTTTTTTTAAACAAGGCACAACGCTGGATGAGTACGTTTCAACGAACCTTTTCTGTCTGAACTATAGATAGCGAAATTTTTGAATCCTATCAAAAATAAGGGAATGTTTTCTAATTGTTTAAAATAATTTTCTAATACCTGTCAGGTATTATAAAATAGTACAATAATATTAGGTTTGTTGTGTATTATTGAGGCAATATTTGTTATGATAATTATGTTATGCATTCTCTAAGTATGAGTAACGAATATCACGCCATTTTATACAGAGTAAAGGTCAATTAGTAAATATGACGAAATAGGAAAATATGTATAAATATATCCTTGAAACAGGAAAAGATGACCGGCGCACATGAGCACCCAGTGTAGTAGTAGTAGTATTTATAAGAAATGAATTTGCAAAAAAAAATAAAGAAAAAGATAATTTTTTGAAAAAAAAAACTTCACACCACTACCCAACCTATCTATAATTTAATTTATCTGTAATATCTCTTAAACTATTGGACCGATTTTATCAAATCTTAAACGATTCCCAAAGTTTAAGTGTACCCAACTTAAATCACAAAAAATCAACTGTGGTGCTTTGAAGTGGTACATGCCATTCTCACAAAATTTAGGAGGCAATATGTATACTTAAAATATAAATAAAAAAGTAATCCACGTGTTCCATTCCTAGGGAATAATGTAATGCAAACCAAGATTTTAAATAGTTGTTTAAAGATACACATACAATTTAATACTTTAACGAACGAAAGTACAAATAAAAATTTATAAACCTACCGATTGCTATTTACTACAGCGCCTTGAACTTCAGTAGCCTTATCCTGATTTATGAACATATTTGAATGAAACAAATACCGTTAATTGTAAAACTCCGAAAACAAGCGTAAATAAAAGTATTCCTCGCCTCAGTTAACACTCGAGTTTGGCGATAAATTACGTTTTTATCCCTCCGTTACGTTTGCAGACCAATTAGCATAAATGGTTATCCTTTATTATTTAATACATCTGAGTTAAAACAGAATTATTTTCTTCTGAAGAGATTCAGCTTTTCTAAACTAAGGATTTCGTCCATTATTATCTGAATCTGTATGGACTAGAGAAAAAACTATATTTTTTTCTTCAAGTTCATTTTTTCTGTTAAAATTCATCGAAATATACTAAGTCGCTTTAAAATGATGGAAGAGAAATTATTTATGAAAAAACAAATACCAATAAATATATATGAGTATCTTGACTCCCTTAACATATGAACCAAGCGATAAATTAGGTTTCTATATTTACGTTACGTCTGGTTATAGAGTCAGAACTTGTAATTACATAAAGATTACAGATTGCTTGTTAATATCTAATGCATAAAATGCGTCCAATATTATTTTCATTGAACATTGTTACGAAACTTGGTACAATTATTTTTCATAGCCCTGAGCTGGATACAGTATATTTTCATCACGCTACAATCAAAAGGAGCAGAGCAGTGAAGAAAAATGTTGGGGAAACGGGAGAAGTTACTCCATTTTTTAAGCTTCCGTCGCGTGTGCAACTTTAATGGTTGAGGCTACACAGAAATCATAAAAAGGGTAGACCAAAATCTATCCCTGTCCACGCGAGAGAAGCCGCGGGCGGAAAGCTAGTAAGAAATACAAAATATGTAAAGAACATAAAAGTATGAATTTTTAGTTATAAAATACAAAATATGTAAAGAACATAAAAGTATGAATTTTTAGTTATAAAATAAGTGATTTATTGAATATTGAATACACGATAGACAAACATTCAAAAATATATATGTAGGTTCAAAGTTCGCCGCTTGCTGAGTCACGTTTGATTGTTTTCAACAAACCACATTACCATATTAAATTCCTTTGGTATTTTAATATCCCACATGCAATTTTGATTAGGTTGACCACAAGAATTGACTCATTAATTTTGATACAGTTATTGTGGATTCATTCGCTTCGTCGTATTTCTATGGCTTTTGTTAGTGATATATTTTATTAAATTGTAATATTTGTTCAATACTATATATACTTTGTCTACATGTAGTGGAATTAGACAGTTTTACCTTTTTATTAACAAGATTTTCCTCTTTATAATATTAGTGAGATTATCCAGTAAACCGTAAAAAAAAAGTAACAAAAATCGACTTCTTATTTCGGCATATCGTTACAAATAATGTGTAAAAACATGTATCGTTACAAATAATGTGTAAAAACATGTAATAAGATTACAAAAAAAAATAAAATAAATATAATAATAACATTGGTAATTTAATCTGATAAACAAACATACAAAAAGTTCAAAAAATTTAATCTTACTAAACTAAACTTATTTAAACATTGTAAGTATAATGTATAAAATTGTAGTGGTCGCTGGCTTATGATGCACGGAAAAACTCGAATGAGTTTATGATTGTATCATTCTAAGATATCTGTAATTATCTATAAGATGTAATAATAAATAAATAAATAAAATAAATATTCTCACTGGCTGATCCCGCACTGGTTTTCCTAATTTAACCAGGGTTAACCAGGAAGAGAAAAAATCTGGTCCATTGTTAATACAGTGGTTATCAAATTGTGTGTCAAATCTATTAAAATTTAATAAACATAATTTTGTATAATCATTGAATGTGAAAAAGCTCAATATCGTTTTTTTTGTTAAGCAGGCAAGCGGAGCATGCGGTTCATCTGATGTTAAATGACTGACCGCAGCCCATGACATCTGTAACTTAAAAGCGTCGCATATGTCTTGCCGGCTTAACCCTTAACTACTCGCACGAAAAAAATCGCGTAACTGCTCGCACGGGATTGGTGGTGACCCCAATTTGTACGGATGAAATTTGATGATTCCTTTTTTTAATGAAACAAGCGATTAGTAATGATGAAAGTACTTTATTTAATCTATAAGACATAAAAACCACAACTTAAAATAAAATCTCTAAGGCACAACAAAAAAATTAAATTGCATTAAAATTTCATGAATATTTAGAATCTATAGGAATCATCGTTATTGCAGTTTTGGCAGTAAACAATGAAGTGTTCATTACACAAACTTTTCGCATTTACTGCATTTTGTGGATACTTTTCGGTTACTCTTTCTCGGGCAAGTACGTACTCGCACGGGGTCACGGAGAGAGCAGCAGCTTGGTCTTCACCTGCAGCGGCCTAAACGGTGATAAAATATGTTCTCTAGCGCATATTAAGAGACTAGCGCGCGTGCGGGGAGGTTCCAACCGTTGCAAGTGTATTTTTTCCATGCTCGAAATTGCGTTGACCCCATGCGACCACATTTCGATTCCTTTTATTCCGTTTAAGGGAGTTTAAAACCGAATTCTACATTATTATTTTCTAGCGTTTGAAGCATAGAGCGTGGTCAACCAGTGGGGCTGTCAATCCACCATGCTTCTGCTGTAGTTACATTTAGAAATGCGTTTCATGTGACGACAGTTTACGTTTCATTTAAATGACAGACAACCCGATTTTCGCAGTGGCAATGGTCTATTGCACCTGAGGTTGTGGATTCGATACCCACGAGTAGAAAATTTTGATGTGATCAAATGATGAACATTTTAATTTTCTACTGTCCGGGAAAGATAACACTTTAGTAGGTATTTACAAAAAAAATATGTTACAGTATGTCTATCTATCATAGTACAAGCTTAGCTTAATTTGGGACTGGATGGCGTTGTGTTAAATGTCCAGGAATATTTATTTATAATGTTGAGAATCTTGTTAGTGTCATCAACGTTAGAAACCTTAAAATTTTAAGAATGGAATGAAGGCTTGTGATAAAGAAGAGCGCTTCACTGTACAATGGTGTATAAAACTCCATAGCATCTTATGAAGTGCACAGCCAAGCACCTCTAGATTGATGTACGAAATTATACATCATTACTCGGGCATGATCAGAAATATCAAATAGTAATATTAAGTTAGTTTTGTGGGATTATAAGTTAATATTTTGAATATTAATAATTTGTTTCCAATTATATGATATCAATTGCGCCTTTGATATGGGAATGGCAAATTTTGTAGCACCAGATTTCATGTGTAAAAGTTAGAAGAAAAGAAAATATATTTGAAGTTTTACTAAGTACAAATAAGTTACAACAAAAATCAATTATTAATAAATTAAACAAATTACTGACTAAAATTTGATCATAATAAAACCCGTATTCACAAACTACTATCTTTACTGTCTCCGTCTGTTTGGTCTTATAGTTAACAATCAATCCTCTATAGTTAACAATGTGTTGTAACTAACAAACTAGATGGCGCTTTATAAATGTGAATATAATAATATTCAGTGGTGTAATTTTTGCATATGATTGTTTATTATTAAAAGACTTTAAAATTTCTGCTTTATCCTGCTTATGAATTATATTAAACTAACTTTTGATCTTGATTAATCAAATCGCTTTTAATAAAATAATAAGTGCGGTAACTTAATAAAAAAATAGGTCGAATTGAGAAGGCTTTTTTTTAAAGGCGGTTAAAAATAATACAGCCATTATTATTGCTTAATATGGTGCAAAACATCATAATTTCAAAGACTTTTGGGGACGAAAAGATATTGTCCGTTGATATAATAAATTATAACCATTCTTTTGTAACTTAATCATAAAGTTAGCAAACTCATGGCTTACACTTAACAATGTTTTCTCTGATAACATTGTAACAAAATTTCGTAATACACAAATTTAGCCCTTTCATTGTAAAAGAAACGTTTTCGACGGAATCTTTGTAAAGGGCATTATCTTAATTACAAAGAGGTGTAAATTTCGTTGGGTAAAGAGTTATTCACGAGGAGATGAAATTTTATATTTATACTAATTGAACTTTGCTAAATAAAGCTGAGAGAATTGGCCGTTTGTACTTAGATGTTTTCAGGTTTTATATTTAAGATAGGGTGTTGTTTTGAACAATTTTCTTTTGCTAATACGCATCATTTACTTTTATCAGATCAACTGATGATTAATAAGAAAATCTTTAGTCACTAAGGCTGTGTATGTTGAATCTTCGCAACAAGTATATCTAGCTGTATTTGACAAGACAATAATTGGCTTGTGTTTTCATTGGCGTTGGAAGCGTGAAGCCTGAAGGCCAAGTTATTTCTCATCTGATTGTAGTCGCCACTCTCGACCAGCGTGGCTACTGGCTTCCCTAGAAGCGACTAGGATAATATTATTTTGAAGTTTTGTGCAGCAAATATCATCAGCTGCTTTAGTACCTGATGAAAGCTTAGAAGTGGTTAAGATTGCTTGAAAATTTGGATCTTGGTTCTTTCCAAGCAAAGCTGGCTGGCTCGTGTTGTAATATATATATCAATCATTTTACACCACAGTCGGCTGTCATTGTCATTTGAAAATTGCCTATTTCAATCCCCCTATCTTCGGTACCCTCCAATTTCGCTCATTTTCATACTCAAGATTTTTCTGTATCTATACTTTTTGTGTACAGAATTGTATCAAGATCGGATAAACCATACTCTAGATAGACTTAGACAAAGTTACTTACATATAAACATACAGACGTACAGTCACAAATAGACTATAGTATCGCTCGGTCACTTATTTCAGAGAATTTTTAAAAATAACATTGTAAATGTCCTGCTACAAAAGCAATACTTTTAACTGAAAACAGAACAAACTCGTTAAAAGTAATATTTTATTCACTGATCTTATTTACCTTGATGCGATGTTTTCCCTAAACTTTGAAACATAAAAAAAGTGTTAACCAATTTAAAGAGTTCACGAACAGAAGGGAGATCGGAGCAATTTGTTAATAAACTTTGAAAATAAAGTCTGATATTATAACTCTCACCGGAGTTTAAATTCATTAATATTGTAGCTACAGCCTGTGGTTTTACCTGCGTTTAAAGAACATTAATATTTAAATATAAAATCTTTGTTGTGTGATTAATATAAATAGTTTTTCATAATGATTGATGCATTTTTGGGGCATGATATTCCAATAATATATAGCCAAACTAACAAAACAAACTTCCAATAATATATACCTAAACTAAGGTCTGCAGTTCCATGTAGGGGTATAATAGAAGAGGCATCATACAAGTTTTCACCTTGCCTTAAACACCTCCCCAAAAATGGTAGTAGCGCTCGGAATAGTACACTTATTCTCCATTTCTTTCTCATGAAAAAGGATTACAGCCGGTATACCCTGCAAAGGATTATCACAATAATTAAGGGTGTTAAATGAGAAAAGTTCGAGGTAAACCCATTTGTTTATGCAGTCGTGAACCTGTAAAGGTACAGGTTAATTAAAATATAAATACTTGCGGCTGTTCGTGACTTCGCTTGCAAAAAATTGGATGCCTGCTTTTCAATAAAATATCCGTACGAAATTGAAAAAAAAAATCTTATTGAAGTTGAAAAAAACACAACAACAGCCCCAAAATGCTTTTAATGAGTTGAGTTCATCAAGTGAAATGCATTATAAAATTGAGAATAAAAATTATAAAAAATCTGTTGCTTTTATAAAACTATGGCCATAATATGATCAATGGGAATGCGGTCCATGTGTAGTTTGATATTTAAAGAATATATTTTATTATTGAGCTACATATCAAAGAAAAATCTTTACTATGTCCAACCCTCCCCCACTCTCTGGACAGCATTCCATTAAATGTAGCCCCTTTGCCCCTCGCGGATAGGGTTATACAGTCACTAAAAGAGCCGTAACATTGACATTGCAATACACGTTAAATGCTAGGACCTATTAAAATATTTCTTATTTTAATTTACTATACTAATTCTTAACAAGAAGATTGGATGTTAACAGAAAGGAGTAAAAAAGTAACAAACAAATTTATTTCGCATTTATGATATAACGGTCTTATTCAGAAAAAGTTATAGCACCGGTAGTGCTAGGCCATAAGTCCCCATTGTTCGCATCGGACGTATTTCACGAATCGCTATAAAATCTCTCACTAGTATATCCACTTTTTCGCATCGCATACGAATGCGATGCGTGCAATGCGGATCCGTGGACGCCGAACATTATCAGTGCTATAAGTTTTATTTATGAATTCATTCTGTTACATTCTATGACTTACAGTACAAAAATATGCCAAGACGTACAAAGAATACAATTATCACAGAGCTTGACTTGGGAATAGCGTATATCTAACGACAAACGGTAATAATTTTATATTAAATTGGTCTACCTCGGATTGCAAATGTTTTATGAATAAGAAGACCGTTAGTTTACATCGTAGTTTTTATAAAATTGATGGTTTATATAATTTTATGGTTTCTCATTGGTCACGGCGTCTGTATAAATGCAGTGAAATAGTCATGAACAGGTTTATTATAGTTATCTTGATTGAACTTGAACTGTTTCCTCTTGACCTCCTCACGTTTATAGTTGTAAGGCAATAAAAATTTTGTTGCTCTATTTAAAACAATGACATATAAACTTTGTTTGTTATTTCATTTTGTTGCATATTTTTAAATGAAGAATAGACTATCTATGCTCCACAGTTTCACCCACGCAAATTTCCCGTTTCTGTGATATTTCCGAGATGAAAAATATCCTTTCTCGTCTTTTTAACCGACTTTCAAAAAAAAGGAGGAGGTTATCAATTCGACCGTATTTTTTTTGTATGTTACCGCATATCTCCGGCGTTTATGGACCGATTTGGAAAATTCTTTTTGCATTCGAAAGAGTAAAGCTTCAGTGTGGTCCCAAATTTGGTTCAAGTCTGATCATCCATGTGGAAGATATTGCAGGGAATTCCTCGAAAATCAACGGAATAAGTCTCTGCCGTTAAGGTTTAATGATGTATATATCCACTGAATTGTGAGTAGATAGAATATTCAGATCTTAACAAAAAGCAAGGCTTATTATCATTTTCTAATTATTTTTTCAACGATGAAATTATAAAAGAAAAATTGAGCGTGTCTGTTCACAACTGTTCTTTTGAATAGTTTATTTCTAAGACCTTAAACGCACTATATAATAAAATCCTTTTGACCCTTAATGAGGGACGACACCTAACACAAAATTATGTATGTAACTTCGCATACCATTATGAATGATGCTGATAGACGTAAAGGCAAACGTAAATCATGTACAGTATATGTATTCCGTATTTTAAGAAAAGGTACGTTCGCGTCATAGATTATTTTTAACACATTTTATTGTATTTTACTATCTCGTTGATTTAATAGGCAAAAGCCTACTTAAAGATGGATCAGCAATTTGAAAATTACAAAAAACATAATTTTACTAGAATATTGTTAAAGAGCTGTTGTTTAAGAAAAGAGTATAAGAATGCAGAATGAAGAAATATTATTATAATATTTAACTGAGTCGATAATACATTGGAATAACCCATATGTGTGTGATTTGAAAATTACATAATGATAGGACAGCAATTCAGTTTATTTTTTTTTCCATTCAAGAATCCGTCTAGTATGCATTTAAAATAGAAATTGAAAATATTTATTTTATTTTATAATAATTTGATAATATGAATATAAATTTTTCTATGAAAAGAATATAATAAATATAATAAATTGAAGTTTACCAAAAAATATCAATTTAATTTAGGACAAGGGTTATGAAATTAATATTTAGAAGGTTAATATTTTATTTGACTACTACCTTTCCGCCCGCGGCTTCGCACGCGTGGGCTACTAATTTCTGTATTTTGAGAGGAGCACAACAAAAGTTTAAAAAAATTACGATCGCAGGACCAGTGATATATACGCATATCTATAGATTTTTTTATAATTTTCTATGGAAATAGGTTAGACTAAAATCTCACAGAGCGCGCGCCTCTTCAAAAATACAGAAAATCGAAGCCTACGCGAGCGAAGCCGCGGGCAGAGAGTTAGTTATTTAACGACTTAATCGTTAAACGTTAAGAGTATAAAAAGGTATGTCTGCAACTCAACCAAAATCTCACATTGTCACGTGGTATGATATTTTCACGACTTTAGAAGCATATATCTCAAAAAATATTTATTTTAGCAGAAAACGCATTTAGAAAATTCGATATCATTTTTAAATACCTTTCCAATGAAACCTCACTCAATGATGTATTCGCGAATTTATTTTTTACCCTCCGTTTACATGTATGGAGAGCCACCCCAAAAATATATTTCTTTAAATTAAATGTAGCCTATAAGTTGCACCTAATATTGGTCTATCAGCATGTAAAATTTTATAAAAATTTGCCAAGTGGTTATTTCGTGATTGACGCACATACAAACAGATAAACAGATAAACAGACAAACAGACAAACAGAATTTTTTTTTAACCATGGTTTTGGTATCTATAGAACATAT